>MU183214.1:144570-207900 GCA_016904865.1 Pissodes strobi | reverse complement strand
TTATTATCTAGGTTGACAATTGCGTCATTATTCTCATATAAACTGGTTATGAGGGCTACTAGATGGTTTGGGACTCCCATTTCACTCAGCACTTCCCATAGACTTTCCCATCTTACGCAATCAAAGGCTGTCTTATAATCCAGAAAGCACTGGAGCATAGGCATATTAAACTCTTGTGCTTTATCTATTAATTGGTGGATATTAAATATATCGTCTCTGGTCCCTCTGCCTTTTACGAAACCGGCTTGTTTAGGAGGTATCTGAGATAACAAATACTTTTGTAGTCTTTTTCTGAGAAAAATCTTGCTAGCGGGCGATATTATTGCTATCGTCCGGTAAATTTGGCATTATTTCGTGGATCCTTTTTTATGAATTGGAATAAAAGCCGACCTAGTTCAGTCTTTAGGCCATTGTTGAGTCTGCCATACTTTATTGCAAATGTTATGAACTATCTTAATTCCTTCATTTCCCAGAAGTTTTATTATCTGGGCTGCGATGCCATCTGTTCCTGGGGCCTTGTTTGACTTAAGGTGTGTTATGGCCTCTTCCACTTCACTTTTTAGTATATACGGTTCCGGTTCATTTGTCGTGAGCCGTATCTGCTCCTGGTTATTTTGGCCTGCTTCCTCTTTATATAGTACTTCGCAGTATTGTTTCCATCGTTGCAGTATATCTTTGTCTTCCCACAGAACATTATCGTTTTCATCCTCGATGGAGGATAGGTTGCGAGTTTCATTAAAATTTTGGTGTTGCTCTACTTCGGTGCAGTCTTTTCTTATGTAGTTATTCTCTCTGAATTTGTTTGTATAGTTTTCTGTAAGTGTCTTTAAAGTTTTGTGTTGCTAACCAATTCTCTTTCATTTCTTTTCGTTCTGCGGTTGTGTTAAGATTTCGTTGCGTAATGATCTTTTTCAAATCTTCCCATTCTTGATTTGGTCTTGTGTTCCCATGATGTTATTTACGTCTCTAGATAATTGGTGTTGTATTTCATGTTGGAACTGACCTTTATTGTTGTTTGTGATTGTAAACTTTCTTTGTGGTTGTCGGATATTCTTCAGGCGCAGTCTAAACTGCATCACGAGAAGCTGGTGGTCAGATCCGCTTTCAGCTCCAGGATAAGTTTTACAGTCCAGGATGGAGGACTTTCAACGCGACCTAACCATAACGTAGTCAATCTGGTTTCTATACCTATCCCCAGGCGACTTCCATGTATATAGGCGTCTGACATGTTGCTGGATAGGGTGTTTCCACAGTTAAGTTATGCTCTTGACAAAATTGGAGCATTCGCTCTGCCCTCTCATTCCTGGTGCCCAAACCAAAACGTCCAATCACTTCCCTAAATTGCTGGTCTGCGATAGCTGTTCGACCGACTTTCGCATTCATGTCTTCCTGTCCAATAAGGATTGCATTTGTTGGAATGTAATTTATAGTAGTTTCTAGCTATTCGTAGAATGATTCGATGATTTCTTGCGTTGATTTCGAAGTTGGGGCGTATAACTGTAACATTGAATATATATAAATTTTATTTTGTTAAAATAAAATTTCATTAAATTTAAATCCTTTCTACAAGTATCCAACCTGCACTCCTTTGGCGAACCATTTTCAGTTTTTATGAATGGATAACAATAGGCAAAATGCATAAATTGACCCAAAAGAGGTGGTACTACCTGCACTTGATGAAAAGAAAGAATTTTGCAATGAAACCAATGCCAAACTATGAAAGGTGGGCCATCCTGTAGTCCTTTTTCATACCTAATGAGGTTTTATTACTCTATACATTTTTGAACTTAACGAAGGTGGATATTATTAAACCTCGTAAGTAAATTCTGAAAGCCTGCGGAAAGTTGGTACTTTCGGTGATGCGTGCGCTTTAAATTCTTAGCTATTATACACCCTCTTAACAAAATATATATATTTAAAAAACCGTACTATGCGTATTTTTCCGCAACCGCTTTTATCGCACTGGGGATTTACTAAATATAACTGAAAACTAATAAGATATTCAATACAATTCGAAGCAATTAAATTTAATTGTAATATAAGTATATTAGTAATTGCGCCCAACAGAATAAAATATTTTTATGGCAAATCGCCTTAGAAGGTCTCTTCTTGCGCTATTATATTGATACAGATCAATAACTAGCTATTTGATCGCTATCTGTAACAACAATATTAACAGGTTCTTCTAGTTCCAGATATAAAAATTTACATTTTACTTACCAGATTAAAATCTTGACCAAACAGCTACTTTAATGAAGTCATCAAGGATGCAAACAGTGAAAAAACAAGACCACAAAGACCACACCGAAGTATTCAGTCAACCAAGCGTAAAGGGAACCCATCATATTATTGCATAATAACAACGTAATAATAAACTATCTGATGGTAATTTCATTCTTACCTGGTATTTTGTATATTTAAAACAGTTTAAAAGGATTTTGTAGGGGTCACGTTCGTCTAAACACAATTTGAAGTCTTGATCCAAACCTCTCGTTTCTTCAAATATTTCACAAAACTGCTGGAGGAAATATGAAATTTTTGCAGAATGCAAATTGGAATTATTGTTTATAATCCTCATGTCTAAATTGAGTTCATGCTAATATCCTTATTATCTAAAAGGAGGTTGCCCGATATGTTTCTTGCCGACAAGCTAATAAGCTTAGACTTTTTTAATATAGGTATATATTGTGCTTTATTTAAAACAAATGCATATTAGGCATTTTTATATATTATAGAACATGCAGTAAGTGTGTTTCTTACTCACGTCAAAAAATTCAATGACGTGCTTTTCAAGTAATTTCAGATAGAACATGTCTAATAAACACAATCCGCAAATGCTTCATTTCCAAGATACAGTTGATAAAAACCGTTTATCTTGAATTATTGTTCCACAATAATTGTGTGTACGGATATGTTATAAAACGCCTAATATTTGCATGTACTCAGATTTTTTTGTCACAAGTCATTGGCGTGCGCATTAGTTTTAACTGACAGAGAAATGTGCATCATTGTGTTTGTTAGGCCCAATTTTGGATTCTACGTTCCAAATAGGATTAATAAGGTATCCTGGAATCTGGCAATGGTGAGAGGGTGGCCTTGAAGATCACGACACTTAGGCCCCATTGGACCCTCGTGCATTCTCCATAGGTCAAACAATCTATCTAGGTCATCGCCCAGCTTAGAGGTTTTCTCAGAAAAGCCATGGTTGGCCATCGTTCTCCCAAAATGGATTCCCTTAGTTTCCAAACAGCACCGACGCAATCGCAGAGAAGATGCTCTATTATGTCGTTCTCCTGTTCACAGCCTCATTGTGTAGAGATGTTTCCATAGCTGGCAGTGTCCAGTCAGAATCCCCTCATCAGTCGTAGGTTCTCCCTTGACATACCCAGGAATGCCTTTGTTGCAGACTCATTGGGATAGCTTAGTAGCTCTCTGGGAAGTTGACAGTTAGTTGTCCCATCTTGCCCTAAAATCTTCATGGGTGATCGTTTTTTCTCATATGTATCAACGTCACGATAGGTAGGTTTCAAGGGCTGGCTCCAATGTTCGAACCGGTTGCCTTTCTAGATAATTTATCTACTAATTTGATACCTTCGCACTGTTCAGTTCATGTCCTTTAACCCAGCACACCGAAATTCTGTTTTCGCGAGCGGCATCTTACAGTGAATTGTGGCATTCTAGTACTGATCTGGCTGTAAGTTTATACCTTTTCAGGGCCAGTAGCGCTTGTCTACTGTCCATGTAGATTTTATTAGTCTTGTCCTTAGTTTTCGTCCTAACAAGTCTGAGCCTTAGCTATGTAGTTAGAGCTACCTCCTCTATATAAATATCCAGGGGCGGCAAAAACAACATTACTTCCATGGCTCTAGTTGGGTTTGTTTTGATAGCTCCCGTTATGGTTAGGCAGGCAGTTCTCTGTACCTCACTGAGCTTAAGTATTGCTTTTTTTTGTTGACTCGTGGGCCACCAAATTACGGCTCCATAGACAATCATGGATCTTATGATACGACCCCGGGTTTTATCCCCCAGGTTTTTCCCACAGTCCTGCGGTACGGCTCATAAGAAATGTATGCCTTTTTTAGTCTCAATTCAATTCAATTTATATCCCTTTCAGCTTGAAAATGTGAATGTTCCAGAGAATCACTCATGTGCTCTACATTGTTCTCGAAACAACACCTATAGCATCTTTGTGGTCTTTCTAAACTTCCTGTTAGAATATTGTTTTCGCGATTTAGTCTATTAATTTCATTAACAATTTTTTCTCATTATGTCTTCAACATTATTGTTCCTTTGTTGGTACGCTACATTTTTAAAGTGGTCGCAGAGAAACGAATCCACGTGTGACTATTTGGCGTCCAATTCATTCTGCATGCCGCTCCTTTACGGTATTAACAATAGCACGGATACTGTGCTATGGAGCTCCGTATTGTTGCCAAATTATTTTAAATGCAACTTTTCCGATAAATGGATTGGTCGAGGCGTGCCAGTACCAAATCAACCTTGGCCAGTAAGATCTCCTGACGGCAATCCCATAGACCTTTACTTGTAAGCTGATTTCAAGAGACCTGCTTACTTTGTAGCAATAAACGGTGATCAACTTTGAGAACGTATAATAGCTGGGTGTAATACAATAAAGATCAGACCAGAAATTTTTCCATATTATCCATATTTAGTTGAACTCCCATCTGAGACGCGTATTTATTACTTTCAGTAACAATATGGCTCATACTATCATCCGGTATGAACACGTCGAATGTTGGTCCAAAAGGTTGAAAAAATGTGTAGGCGTTAAATGAAGATGGTGTGCAATCACCCTTCTTGAAAGTCTCGCCTGAATTTGAACTCGTTGATAGTTCTATGTCTTCATTGTCATCGTCTGAAGAAGTCATCTGCTCATCAAGTATGGATTTTGTTGGTAAGGCTGGTTCTAATTCAAAATTAGGATCAGTAATGGAATCGTCACTATCAAAATCTTGAAAATCGTCTTCCATATCTGCAGTAACTGGTATCCTCCTGCGTAGATTTCTAGAAATCTGTTGATTTAGTCGGGAATCTGAGGGTCTGCTAACTATAGAAAAACCTTTGGAGGTTGATGGGATAGGAGAAATCATCGGAGTGAAGGGTAATAAAGGTCGCCTGCTAACTGAACCATCTTTGTCTGGATCAGAATCTTCAAATGTTGATGGTGTAGGAACGATTACCGGAGTGAGTGGCAATATAGATGAAGATGATCTACTAGATGACCTGTCAGTGTTACAGAAGGTACTAAATGTCGCGCCATCTTCTTCGTCACTATCTCTTTCGTATTCTGAGTCTACAGCCTTGTCATCTGGAAACTCTGCCAGCAAGGAGAACGCATCATCAGAAGATAGTTTTTCCAGATCCAATAGGGAATTATTAGCCATTCTCTGAAACAACGTAGAAAACGATGTGACCAACCTTAGTTCCAGACACCCCGTATGTACAGGGTGTCCCGCTATAAATTGACCCCCCTTTTAACTGTTTTATATAGAGCTGTAAAACATTTTTTTTGTCGAAAAACATCAAACCAAAAATCATGAGTAGTATAAAACGAATCTGTAGTATAATAATACATGAAAATCCATGAAATGTTAGACTCGATTCGATTTCAGTAGGAGTTCGGGTATTATCAAAATATATTCTGAGGTGCAAAAAAAAATATAACTATCTTATACTGAGGAAAAATAGTACAAGAAAAATTTTGTATACATAACCTATATTTTCTAAGAAAAATTAATTGCCCTTTATAAAGCCCCAAACACCCAACAGTTCAATATTTTTTCTTGATTTCGTAACTGAGATATAAAGAAACATATTGTAAGTATTTAATATTATTTGCAAGGTAATAAAATAGCATTTACTTACCTAAATTTGTTCACAAATAACACTTTGCACATTAAAAGAAAATAGTCATAATCGTAAAGTATCGATGGTTAGTTAAGTGACCACTTTTTGAGGATAAGTCATACACAGCGGAAGGTGGTTAACTGAGTGCAGTTAATAATAGCAATAGCTATTATTAACAGCAGAAGCACGTGGCGTGATTCAAATATTTGGCGCCATATTTGATCACGAGGGTGGTCAGTATAATGACTCTGCGACTTAAAGGGTTAAGATAAACTAATTTTTATAAATTTTAATACCTTGTATTTTGGAAATGAAACATTTTGCGATAATGTGTTTATTAAATATTTTCTAACTAAAATTACTCGAGGAACACGCCATTCAAATTTTACACGTGGTTTGTAACGTTGTAAATGTTACTAACTACAGAAGTACGATTTTCTCCTTTTACTAGTCGATTTGTGATGTCGATACTCTCGCTACCTTACTTCTCGCGACCTTACTTCCGGTGTTCCAACCTGCTCGAGAGGTACATCCATTTGGCGCGCCACTTGACAGGTGTGAAATATATTCTTTTTTGAGATAATTGATAGCCCTTCTTGCCTGAACACTCAAAGCGAGCAGGCCATTTTCCGCATCGGCTTGTTTCGTTACAGTATTAAGCCAATTCAGTAGAATGTATATTTCCTAAAATTATCGGCCATATCGTCTATAAACGTTGGTGATGAGCTAGTGAGCTCTTTTTTTAAAGATATGTTCAACAGGAATATTTCTATTTAAGGTGGGTAACGCTATTTACCATTTACCAAGGGTCCTTCTGTGGGGCAGAATTCCTTCTGAGGTAGAATTCCTTCTGTGAGGTAGAATTTCACGCTGACCTAGTTAATCCCGCCGTCAGTTAGCCGTACCAAGGCCTTTTTTGTCATGGTGACGCAAGCACATGGTGGAGACGTACTACGCAAAAGGCGCCAGTGTCTACAACTCGACCAGAATGAAATAAAATTGATTTTAATTTATTTATGTGCCAAATTACCATATATTTCTTACCGTTATATATCCTTTTGATTGAGGGATTTGTAGCTAGGTAACTGTAGGTAGTTTGCCTAAATTACCATGCATTTCTTACCGTGATGTATCATTTTAATTAATGAATATATAATCAAATGATTGTAGGTCATTTGCTTTAATTATCGTATGTTACTTACCATGATATATGATTTTAATTAATCATAAAATAGTTAGGCGACTGTCGGTCATTTGCCTAAATTACCGTGTATAGCTTATCATTATTATCATTTTAATTAATGAATGACCTCTATCATTTATATCCTCGTTAATTCTAGTTTCACTTATTGATCTAGCTATCTGGCTTATCGAGCTTACTTTTGAAAGAGTTATTTAAATTTATCTTTAGTTAGTTAGAGAATTCATTTGGCTATTGTTCAAATAACTGATTCAGTTAATTTTTGCTGTATTTAGCTGTAAAGATTATGGCACTAATTTATTTTACGTAAATAAAATATGCAAATTTAATTTGTCGACGTAGACTGTTACAGTGACTAATTGTTAAGTTTAATTGAGACTGCACGAATGATTACAGGCGCGTGATTTGAATTTTTAAATTAGAATTTAACTGTTTTTTGACGTAGATCACGGCGCCCCCACCATTCTGTCGCGGTAGGTTTTTTTGCGATGCCACGCCTTGGATAGCGTGCAGGAATATAGCTCAGATTCGGGGTCGATCTACGTCAGGTGAGAAGAGATGCTATAGAAAACACTTCAGTTAAAAAAAATAACGTCTATTGGTCAAAGACTTAATGAGAAAACATTAACAATGCCTATTGGTCAGAAGCTTAATAAGATCATATTATACCCGATTATTAACCTGCGCATGTTCTCTCGATTGAGGGATATTTAGGAATTGTTTATGGGTCTTTGTTCACTGTTTTATAAATATAGTTCGTCTAAGGAGATTGTGTTGTATTTCATTTATAGTTAGCTTTATACTTAAAGTTTACACTGCACTTGATCTTCTGATTCTACTTTGAAAATTATCTTTCACAAAACTTTGGCAAATTTATCATAGATTCGATTTTTGCTATTGTGGATGGGTAACCCCTGAGTTCACGAAGATGTGCTCGAGCAAAGCTCTGATTAGGGTGAGGAGAAAAGGATAGATTAGAACCTGAAAGCGGCCATGTGGCCAGCACAGGAGGTGGTTTTAGGTGAGAGACAAAAGCCTTTCGAATTGATGTTTCGCTAGCGTTTTCATATGACAAAATGTACTAAATGCTGCATGTTAAAGCGTTGTCTGCTCGCGGTGTTTATAATTCGTCTTTAATGTTTACATAATATTTTGCAAGTTCAAGTTCAAACTTAGGACAGGGTGATATTTATTTAGTAGCTTATGGATTTTAGTAGTTCACAATATCAGAACCGACTTGAGCTCAATTCGCTGGAGATATTTAAGGCTGTATATGTACATATTTACCTCACTGGTTATTTTATTGATTTGGTATTATTAAGAACTGTTTATTGGTCTACTGATATTGTTGCTGCCACGGTTAGGTTTGGTTCATTTATACCTGAATATGTTATTTACTGGCTATACCTCTGCAATAATATTTGGGCAATATTAAGGTTATAAGGCATAGTTTAAGTAGTATCTTATGTTGTTTTGATTTATTATTCATGTAAGATCGGCTACATACTTTACAGGAGAATCTTCTCATTAGTTTAGGAGCGTGACCATAACCTCAAAAGGATTTGAAATAAGATTAATTGTCCTGAAAGAGTTGGTGTAAGTTTACATTTTTAAAGTTATTTGTAATCTAATAAATAAATTTTGCAACGGGTTTTTTTCTAAATTTTATTATCGTATTTTCAGGGGTCAATAACCATTGGTGAATTTCTTTTAAAAAAAATTTAGTGGCGCCCTACCCTAATTACCAAGATAGACCCACGTCTCTAAAAAAAATGGTCCGCTGAGTAAATCTGGCATAATGAGCAATTAGCAGATAAGGTCACATATTTGGCACCCAACGCTTAAGGCTGATGGTTACAGATTAGAAAACACCCTGTATACACTTATCTGCCTTACAACTTTTGTATTTGAAGCTTTCGTCGAAATTTACCCATTAACGAGATATCGTCCTCCAAAACTCTAAATAAACACCGAGAATAAATTCTAAAAAATATATTGACTCCTGAAGAGAGAAGGTTGCCATGACCAATATTGAACAAAAATGTTATTATGACCAATATTGAACAAAAATTAAGGGAGTCCCTACAAACATTCTTCTCAACGAAAAAAGTCCCTGTAAAATTTCTATTAGCCGGTTTTGAGTTTGACCGTGCATATTCCGAAATTCGACCTGACGTCCGTAGCAAACATCAGATAACTAAATTACATGCTTTTTCGGGATTAGCCGATGTGTTTTTCGTAAAATTTGTTCACGAACACTTACTGTAAACAATAATCGATTATCCAAGCTTGCGTATAATATACTTTCCAATTATTTCCGTGCATTCGGAGAATTATTAATAGTTTTATCATATCGTGTTTCTATTTTGTTTTTAGCCTTTTTTGCCCGTACTTTTAATATTCTCGTAGTTTATTAATTTTAGGATTTATGTTTTTCATAAGATGCAGTTTGAAAAATTGTTTTTGCATAAATATATTGTGATTGAGTAAGCGAAATTGCCAATTCCGTAAGATACAAAAACGTATTCGTTAACGATTGCCTTATACAGAGTGGTTTAACGAAATCGGTGCCTCAGTTAGCACCAACTTACATCACAACCCGACAATTTTATGTTCAGGGGAAAATAATTTAAATGCGGCCAAATTCAGCCATTCAACCCCATTTACTTGATCAGGATAGCTATTCCTCCGTAAATCGATTACAATTATTGTACTACTCTTGTTAGGTTTTTACCTAAATATTTATTAGAAAAAGTGTAATTAGCAATCAGAACTCTTTGAAATGAAACCACTCGCTTTCTAGTTTTTGAAGTGAAAATTTTCTGGGTAGTGAATAAGACTGAGGCGTCACGCGTCACGTTCGTTCATTCGGGTAAAGTTGGCTGAAGTCGACTTTAGCCCAGCAAGAAAGAGAATGACTCACAAAGTGAAAACTTCTTTAGGCTCATTCAGCACACAATTCCTGGGTAGTGAATGCTTTTCTTGGATCTTCTTTGCCAGATTTCAAAAAGTGCAATTCATATTTCTCTATTGCCTCGCAGAAAGGATTTTGTAGCATTTGCAATGTATGACCAACGAGTTGCTGTCCGTTTTGTCACGACGCCGAGGTATGTCATCGTCGGTTTATTTCAAGCAATCTGTTAAAACTTTATATCCGTTAGTTTAGGCCGTAAAATATACATGAAGTTCTTTCAAAAGGCATGCAAAAAAACTTACAGCTCCAAGATAGCATTCGGCAGCAAGGCCACAGCAAGGTACCCATACTGCTAACTTATTTTCTGCCAGTACCAACGCTAAGCTGGTCATCGTGACCTTCGTCTGGAGTTGAATGTAATGATACGGAATAGTACCTTGACTGTTAAAACTTCCTTGCCAATTAATTGAAGAATTTCTTCGCAAATCGTCGGGGATAGGTGGTTTTTGTGACCAATACCACGGTTTCCGTGTGGTTTAATGTGATTGGTCAAAAAGTTGTCACACTCTGCTATGAGCTCCAGTAGTTCCAGGTAGTTACCACGTTTCAGTGGTCCCAATACCTCATTTTTTCTAAATACCAGACCTCTTTCACTCGTAAAAACATGACATTTATCAATCTCCTGAAAAGTTCTTGATTAATGAGGCCATTTCTTTAGAGCGGCTTTCAAAATCAACTACAACGTTTAGGTGGTTATTAGAAGTTTTGTGCCGAGCAGCACTTTTCCAATCGCAATATCTACCATGAGAAAACTCAATGTGTCGCGATGAGTATTATACCAGTTAATAATACGAGTAGCATAGCCTTTATGGCTTCCTCGAGACCTTTTGAGATCTTTTAGCTTCGTCATTCCTATTTGCAATTACAACAATGCGAAATGTTTCTAACTACTAACATTTATAGAGTGCTATAATGAGGATCAATCAATTTTGATTATAAATGTGGTTGCATTACCTAAATGTGAGAGATTTATTTGAGAAATGTACATACGACATGAGAAATATATGATCAACAATGCAAAGGATACATACACGAGACAATAAATGTTATATGAGACAACAAATAGGTATACCTACGAGACAAGAAATATATATACGAGTCAACTTTAGTATGAGCTACGAGATAACTGTATTATGAGCTTTGATATAATGAGATTGAGAGTAAGATATGACATTTTTCTGTCATTGGTTATCAAAACATTCATAAAAATACTTGAGTTGTTTAAACAATCCGGCTCGAAGGACCATTTTGTTGCACCTGGTCGATTTTCTAAACAAACAGAGATGTGCTCGTAGGCAGTAAAATTAACCATAGGGGTTAGTTCTAAAGTGATTTTGTAAATAAAACAAAAACCTTTAGCAATATATGAATATTTTAATGAGTTATTTTGCTTGAAAACAATTGAAAGCTCATAAATAAACAAAATATAAACATTGAATTATTGTATGTAGTCAGTGCTACGATATGGACAATATTTGTCGATGCTTGCAGAATGCGACAAGAATAATACTCTTAAAAACTAAAGCATTGCATAAACAGTTATAATTCTAAACTAGTATGTGATTATAAACGCTATCATGCAGCTAAGTACAGTTGAATGCTCATTAATGATCCTGCGGAACTGCTACGTGTGAGCTCGGTTAGCTGAGATACCTTTGAGATGAAATACAATAACATACAAGCAATAATAACAGGATAAATGTTACCTTAATATCCACCTATAAGCTACTATGTACACTAGATTCACCAATTGACCAGCAACGTTCAATCGTTTAGCAGTTTATCTTTCAGCACAGGGAAAGTCACTTAAAACACTTACTAAGTCTCTGTTGTAGCTTCTGTATACAATGTAATTCAATTTCTTGCAAACAAGAATTACTTGAATGTAGTGGTTTGAGATGGTATGCAGTTATTGCATATGAGCATGACTTGGATGCCTTCTGAAATGCGTTTTTTTGGTACACGCATGAATGATTACTTAAACACGCTATGCAGGTCGCATAGGTAATCTGAGATCCGTGTAGAGGAAATAGCCTTTGTGAGATCTTGAGAATATTGGCAGCCAAGGTGCCGTGTAATCCTTATATTAGAATAAGGCCAGAGTATAACATCCCAGTGTTATACTCTGATAGAGCATGTTGAAAATTGACAGGCTAAGTGCCGGGTAATCCTTATATTAGAATAAGGCCAGAGTATAACAAAACAATATTATACTCTGCAAAAGCATAGATAACATTGAACCCCATGGACAAGACGAATGGGGACGCTAGCTGGTACAGCGACGGTACAAAAAATATTTATTACAGTTTTACTTTGTTGTATTGAAAGTGTCTTAGTATGAAACAGTGGGCCTAGGCCTATATTATTATTGATAATTCTATGTTCTTACCCTGTCCCGTGAGAAAAAAATACTTCAGGACTAGGAGCAGTGAATATATATTTCTATACACGCTACCGATTGAATAAGCAACTAGCCTTAACATAAAGCAAAAACTATATACACTAATTTATTTAAAGAATCTAAACTTCAACTATTTGATTATCATTTATATATAAAGAATTTATGATTTACCTCGAAACTATTTTGAACCCTGGAACCTCTATGGACACTATGCAGAAGATGACGAGTGCACCTTCCTTATATACGACAGCAACTCCTTCTAGAATGATCTCCCTCGCTCCCGTATGCGTTCCGTGTTTTCTGTCACCTTTGCAATACTTCCGACTGGCAGACAACGGAATATATTGTCCTCAGGCCAGTCAAATGTCGAGACATTAATTTTTGATTTTTCATCTGGACAGTGGTATGAGACCCTTTGTGGTGCGGGCCCATAGGCAGCAGCCTAGGTAGCCTAGCTATTCTTAAATCCGACCCTGGTCCAGCATGGACCTTACTTGACTCCGATATTGTTTGTCGTAAATAAACCATCTTACGCAATTTAAAATCCTTAAAGCTTAAGCTACTCTCTCACAACTATCTCCTAATATATCATAGTTTTTATAAGCGATGTAAATCAAGAGCACAATTAGTGTGCACCTAGCTGCAGGCTGTTTGCTTACAAATGCAAAAATAAATCAAGATTGGTCGAGATAAACTGTTCTAAATTTGCTTTTCTTATTTATTGCTAGTCTATAGATTCAGGCTAAATAGACTCGGACTATGATGTATATTCTGAATATTCTTTTAATTATCGGCAATATTTTAGGAGATTAGTATTCTAACAAGTTAATTTATATTTGTAGGTCTCCTTCCTTTTATACAAGTGCCTAAAGTAATACTGAAATGAGACTAAGTGTTTGTGTGCGTGATGATTATTCCTCGGTAAGATGAAGTTGTTTTCTTCTTCTTTTATACCAAAAGGTCTCATTGGAATAAATAAATTGATATTGAGCGCACAACGCAACGTGGGCGTGAATGTATTAATTCCTAATTGCCCGTATCCTTTGCATATAACACAGATTATTGGATTGCTAGAGAGCATGATTGTAAACTAGGAAACATTGCAAGAAGCATTAAGTTGTAACAGTTTGATTTGGCCAGTGTAAAAGATTTTAAAGTTCATTTTATATGCTGCATTTGGCAACAAAAGATGCTAAATTTTGCGGTAAGAATTATTGAGTGTTGACCTCTTCGGGTAATTAATTCTAAATTTATTCATTCGACTTGTTGTCAATAAGCTTAAGGTTGCCGCATTTATTAATGTAATTTAATTTTATTCTACATATAGGTTAATGCTATATTTGTACTGTTGTGTCCTTGAGCAGCTGTTTTGATCATCCCTTTCTCTTTTGTAGCCCTCAGGCACTTTGTTGATAAGCGAAGCACAGATCGCTTAGGTTTGATCAAATTACTAAAATAGGATACTATGTTATTAGTATAACTTTGCTTAATTTATATTGCATTACTGTAGAACGGCCAGCAAACCGTTCTATATTTTTAAGAGTTGGGTTAATAAAGCCTACTGTAAAGTCTCATTAGATCCATCAAATTCATATTTTATTTTCGGTTTGAATATTTCATAACTTTTTGGGACCCCGGTTGCTTAATTCCAGTCACCGGCTGATCATTTCTGAGAACTTTTTGCGACCTCTGTTTCTATTTTTCCACGCGGCATACTGCAATGTTCGCAATATTCGGTTGGTACTGTTGGTAGCACTGGGTAGTAGGAATGGGCTATCCTCCCGTAATTATTGCTTTCGATTTAGATTTTTAAAGGTTTATCATTTTCGTAGGAATATTTCCAAGCATTTCTTGAAAAATTTACTTTCAGCTCATTAATTGTGGCTTCCGCCGTTGTTTTACAACCATAATAAACGAGAACTAAGACGTTTATTATCTTAGAATTATTCCTCGTATCGAATCGTTAGTTTCGTTAGGCATTTTCTCCGCCCTACATTTTTTTCTCTAATCTCGTGAAAGTTGAAAGACAAATTGCATGAAACCGATGATCTCGTTCTTCTAAAAATATCCTTCGATGATAAAGGAAGGCTTTGCTTTAGTGCAGTCATAGTGACTCAACTTTTAATATTGCATTTTATACTGCCCTTCTAGGGGATATTGTGTTGAGTTTCTAGTTTGTATTTTGACAAGACCAATTTATCGGGATTTAAATACTACATTAGGTAAGCTTTTTCCTGGAATTATTTTTTCTATTGCTTGTGAAACACGTGCACGCCATGATACTAATAGCTCTTTTCCATTCTTTCTAGAGGCTTTCGGAGCTCATCGTGCGAGATCGAGACCGTTGATTCTCAAGCCCCTTCCGACTCCAGCGAGGCAATTATTGCTAAAGTTTTTTTTGTCTAATTAAACAATTTAATTGCCTTATCTATGTCAACCTTATTTGTACATTGACCAGCATTTGCATGAGTTATTTTACCTACTTCCTTTTATCATATCTGAATTTCTATTTTACTGTGACTTTAGTTTTGATCGTATTTTTTTGGGTGATTCATACCTATTTCTTTTTTATATTCGAGTTGTCTGTACCTTAGTATCTCTTTTATTTGCTGATGGTCATTGAAAATCCATTGATAATTTTTGGGGGGATTTGTTTTATAAAGAAAATATATTTAAGCAAGGGGGGCTATAGTTTTTTTCATTGAAATAAGGGGGCTTCGTCTAATTCGTATTGGGTTATTACAGGGTTCTATTACCGGGCTACAGATTTTATCTCCGGGCTATACCACAGCCGATTTGCAGATGTTGGCTCCGAGCTGTACCACAGCCAGTTTTATCACTATCGAGGGCTATCGATTCCTCTACAGGTGCCCGGCGCCTTCACCAGAGCTTGACGATCGGATCTAACGGGGTATCGTACAGAAGCTTAGTTATCTACTTTTCGTTGTTCATTTATTTTGAATTTAGCACTGTAGATTGAGCCTTAAAAGAGCCTCCATAGTTTCGTTAAATGATTTATTTGTCTGGTCAATTGATAATCGTTCTTTTTAATATTTAAATATAAGTTTAGTCTTGTCGGCCAAGTTTAAAATAGATTAATTTTATTTATTCATTTATTTTTCTGACCGATTGATATAATCGCTCTTAATCTTTTAATATAGATCAAGCATTGACAGCCAAGCTCTAGGATAGCTTCCATTAATTTATTCTTCATTTATTCATTTGTTTATCTGGTCGATTGATATAATTATTGTGCAGCTACCTGCGTACGCATACATATAATATGTAATAATCTTACGTAAACCAAAGTGATCACTTCGGATTTTAGAGTTTAGAGCGTTTAGTTGTAAGGCTTACAGTGCTAGAATTGGTCTCCGTACAATCCTCATATTGTACCATTATTATTACTTACTTAATAGTCTTTGACATTCCTTCGCCAGTTAGATTCAAATTTCATAAATATTCTATACTACATTTTTTTAAATATTCTTATAAATAATAATCCTTGTCGCCTTTAAACTGCAAAAATTTCACTGTAAGGTTGTTGCTGTTGAAAAAAAAACCTAGAAGCTAATAAATTGATCCATAAATTTAGATTGTGTTTTCTTGTTTGCTAAGATTGATTTTCTTTGTTTGATAAGCGTACCTAATAACCCCGTACAAAACCAGCGGAGCGTTTCCAGTTTGATTGGGAAGAACTGGTGGCGCTCTACAACTCCACTTCCGGAGCCGGGCATTGCAAACACGACTTTCCGGTGTTAGGCTTGCTTTTAATCAAAATCTTCACTTGCTTGCTAACTTTAATAGGAAAAACGTGTTGCAATTTCAGTAGCCTCAATTGATCTTAAAAATGTGTTGTATCTACTCCAAGTCAGCCACACAATTCATGAGGGAGGGGGTATATAAAACCACTGCTTAAGACATGAATATTATTAAAATTACTATTAGTCGAAAAGTGACGAAAGAAGAAAAAATTCAAAACCATTTGAAAATACAATTTCTGCGGAGATTCAGATTCAAATATTTGAAGAACAGGTATGTATAATGAGTGGCCCCAGGAATTTCTGGTCGGTAGCAAAGCCAGTAAGTAATAACTTTACAAAAACGTCTCTCCCACCTTTGACAGACGAATGCCGCATCACGGTGGCTACAGCCAAGGAAAAAAGCAAACATGCCCGCCAAAATGTTTTTTTCGCATTCTACTTTAAACGTCCCCCAAGCCAAGCCTCTCCCCACCATATCGAACATCAACACTATCATGGCAGAAGTTAAGTTTCATCACCGTGATATTCGTAAAATCCTCAAAGAACTATATACTCAAAATGCATCAGGACGATCATTTTTCCAGACTTTCTTTTCTATCTTACCGAAAAGAAATTTACCCATCTTCTTAGAAAGTCGCTCGAGTGCAACCAGTTCCAAAAAAAGGCAAGAAAACCACGCCCTCAAACCAATTGTCTTGCGTCCAATAATCTGCAAAGTCATGGAACGTGTAGTTAATCAGCAAGTACTCAAGTACCTTGAGACCAACAGATCAATTATCAGCGATCACCAATACGGCTTTCGCAAAGATAAATCAACAGGAGATTGAGAACTACGGAGAATCTCGAGCGATTGCGTTGGATATTTCGAAGGCATTTGACAGAATTTGGCATGACGGATTGCTGAACAAACTGCCGTCCTTCGGACTGCCAGCCTCTCCCTGCCACTGGCTTGCCAGTATCCTTAAGAACCGGTCTCAACGCATTGCAGTTGATGGACACATCTTAGACACATTCATCTTTAATGCGGGCGTGCCTAAGGGCGCAACACTTTTACCAACTCTGTGTTTCATCTGTATTAATGACCTGCTCATCGAACCCAATAATCCTGTTTACAGTTTTGCTGATGACAGTAACCCAATTTAGATCGGAAAAATCTTTACCAGCGACTGAGATATATCACCGCAGATAGGAGCAGATTACAAGAATTAATCAAGGTCTCGAAAGCGTTCAAACTTGGGGCAACCAAATTTGGCCCAGTTCAATGCAGCAAAACCCAAGCCGCCACTTTTACCAAAAAAGCTAGTACGGTGGGCCCTGACATCATTATGGCTTCATCCTCGTCAATCAAACTACTGGATGTCTAGCAAAATCAGTCTCGTCGAAGCTTGGTGCGCTATTTCGCAACAAAAAACTGTATACACCGCAGCAGCTTCTTTTACTCTATAAAGCACAAATAAGACCATGCTTAAAATATTGCTCACACATCTGGGGTGCGGCTCCGAAGCACATCCTAAAGCTGCTGGATTCCATTCAGGAGAGAGCTGTGCGTTACATCGCCGACCGGCAGTTGACCTGGGATCTGGATAGTCTGGAAGACCTCAGACATGTGGTGGAGACATCACTGGTCTACAGATATTTTCACGGCAGATGCTTCCAGGATTTGGCCCGCTTCATTCCTCCCCCAGCAACGCCTATCAGATAGTCACCACAGACGGCAAGGACGCATTCGTGCGTTATACAACTGGTAACACCTACAACATCACTTTACAAGGGCTTCTTTGTCTGACGCACTGTATCACTGGGGAACTCACTCCCAGGGACTCAAGGTGGCTTTGTTTATATTTTTTATAATAATAAAAAAGTGCAAATTAGATGCGAGACAGAATGGGCGCATATTCAAAGTGAAATGTAATAATACTATTTAGTGCGTACGGCTTATTTTGTTTATTGGGTTACCAGCTTTAATTGGAACAAAAACTGTAAGTTAAGTTAATATTTTGGTTTATTAGTTACTTTATTGATTTGATAATAAGTATTAACAGAATATGTATAATTATCCATAATGTATTAATAATTATTTACCTATTTGATAAACTACCCTTTTCGGGCTACATTGTGGGTTGTTTTTATTGTTTTTTTATTATAAGATCGAAATGATTTAAAACTCTTATGATAACTATAGTAATTTATTTTTTGTTTTTTTCTTCATGGGGAGTCAAGCTTCCTAAAATTCCTAAAAACATACTTGATTGGTTGTTTTATTTGTTAAGTAAGTTGTGCATTATACAAGTATAATTAAGTACTTATTTATTTAATTTTACAGAGGAATGAATACTAAAAATATTAAGGTTTGTCACTTAAATATTGCTTCCTTAACAGCACATTTTATTGAGTTTAAAGAACATATTCTTCATGAGTGTTATGATGTTATAGGTGCAGGAGAAACCAATCTAAAGCCACATCTATCAAGTGAATTTGTTCACATTAATAATTAAAATTTTTATAGATGGGATAGGGTTGGTCGTAATGGGGGCGGAGTCGGTGTCAATTTATTTGACCCTACTGAGTGTGGAGCTCGCAAATTTCTAGAAGTGCTTGATGGGTTGGGCTTAAAACAAATTATTGATGAACCAACAAGAATTTCTCGAACCTCTTCAACGCTCATAGTCCATTTAATCGTAACTGAAGACTTACATATTTTGCAATCTGGAACTCGAGGGCTGAAAATTTCTGACCATGAACTGATTTATGGTGTGATTGGCCTTGAAATTGTAAAAGAAAGGGTGGAATCAGTTACGTTTAGAGACTTAAAAAATTTAAATCTCGTAGGTCTTTACGACTCTTTAAGATCAATTCCTTGGCAAAATATTTACGATATAAACAACATTGATGAAAAGCTAAATTTTTTTAACAAGAACATAACGCTACTTATGGATTTATTTATTGCTCTTAAAACCGTTCAAATAAAGAAAAAAAATCTTCCATGGATAACACAAAACATAAAAGATATGATTAAACTAAGAAACAAGGCAAAATTTAAATTTAAAAATAACAAAACCCCAGAAAACCATAACGCGTATAAAGATCTAAGAAACTATATTAATAAACTTGTAAGCAAAGAGAAAAAATTAACACTAAAAATTGCAAAGTCTTTTGGAAAACATTAAAAAATTTTAATATTTTCTCTAACAAGAAAAACTGTAGCATTCCTGACAATCTTTCTAATCCAAATGACATTAATAACTTTTTTATAAATAATATACCATCACCTAGTAACATTTCTTCAGCAGTTTATGAATACTATAAAACACCTAAAACTACCTCTGATAAATTTAAATTTCTTACAGTTTCAGAAAATGAAGTTTCAAAACTTTTAACTCAAATTAAAACTAGATCTGTTGGTTCTGATGGAATACATGTAAATTTTTTAATATTCTGCTGTCCGTTTATCTTACCATTTATTTGTCATCTGATAAATTTCTGCATTTAAAATTCTGTATTTCCGTCTCAGTGGAAACTGGCCAATATTACTCCTTTAGCAAAAATAAATATTCCAAATAGCTTTAGTGATTTAAGGCCAGTTTCCATTCTACCAATTTTATCTAAAGTGATTGAACGTGCCCTTAAAAATCAGATTGTAAAATATGTTGAAACTGAAAAGTTAATCGATAATACGCAATCGGGTTTTCGAGAGGGACACAGCTGTGCCTCCGCACTTCTTAATGTAACTGATGACATTTTCAGGTCCATTGATAAGGGTAACTGTACAATTCTTGTTCTCCTAGATTACTCTAAAGCTTTTGACACCATAAATCATGACATACTGCTAGTAGTCTTGGAGTACCTCGGATTCCATAATTATTCTATAACTTTAATTAAAAATTATCTCATGAATCGCGAGCAGAGGGTGATTTTAAATGATGTTAAGTCTGACTATCTTAAAATAAAATCAGGTGTACCTCAGGGGTCCATGTTGGGACCAATTCTTTTTATTTTATATACCTCCAAGTTTCCAGACTTTTTAAAATACTTTAAAATTCAAAAGTACGCAGATGATACTCAATTATACTACCCTTTTTTACCCTCGCAATTGGAACAGAGTTGTAATTTGGTTACAGAAGATTTAAATAAAATAAATGAAATTTCTAAACATCATGACCTTTATTTAAATCCTAATAAGTCTGTTGTTATGTTTTTTGGGAGACCTATTGATGTAAAGCGTTTAACAAAAAAAGTATCTGTAAAAATTGAAGCGGATATACTTCCTGTGAAAATCGAACACAAAAATTTAGGGCTTACTTTTGATAATGAACTCCGGTTTAAGAAACATATTTCTATTTGCATTCAAAGATGTATTGGAAGATTGCGTGCTCTTTACAACTGGAGACATTTGCTTGATCAGAAAACTTGTTTGACTGCAGAATACTGTGAAAAAATAGAGCGAATTCAAAAATACTGTTTAAGATTTATTTATGGAATTCGCCGTAGGCAACCAATTAGTCATAAACTGATGGTCACGGGTTGGGTTAATATGAAAACAAGACGTTTGATCCATAAATGTGTGTTATATAACAAAATTATTAAATTAAAATCTCCTCAATATTTATTTCAAAAAATAACTTTTAGGACAGATGTAAACACACTTAACTTGCGATTTAATGGGGTAATTATACCCCGT
Source organism: Pissodes strobi (assembly GCA_016904865.1). NCBI lineage: Eukaryota > Metazoa > Arthropoda > Insecta > Coleoptera > Curculionidae > Pissodes > Pissodes strobi. The sequence goes on along the minus strand of MU183214.1, from coordinate 187,014 downwards.
CATCATGGTGGAGTATATGAGAGATCTTTTACGTATGACCTGGCTAAAACCTTTTATGACCTACCCTTTACCCTTCGTACTTTTTACATTAGTGCTTTAAATTGGATACTCTTTTTTGATAAAATTTTTATTTTTTTGCTTAAACCAATCTTTTAGGTTTATTATTTGTAACCGTAGTGACCTTTTTATTTTTTTTATTTTCTAAGGATAAGTGTATAAATCAGCTGAGCTACTCTGTTTAGCTGCACTCATGCCTTTTCAATGTATTACAAAATACTTGAATAAAGATTATTATTATTATATTATTATTATCTGTTTTGCCCCAAATTATAACCTATAGCTATTCGAGAACCGTGTCAATCAACATTTTGACACGCACACCGCTCGTCGAGTGCCATAGGACCTCTCTTTAGTGTGTGTGTATCATTGCTGACGAAAACCATCTCTCTTTTCTTTCAATTCAATGAATCTTCAGATGGGGAAGGGTTCCAAACACTCATGGTCTCATCTTAAAGAAACTAAAACACAATTCATGGTTATCGACAGAAATAATGATCTCATTAATTTAAGAGTGAGACACAACAAAGTCTTGTTGCCTTCAATGCCTATTTGTAAGGATCTTGGTATGTATCGTCGTTATTCAAAAAACAATTTTTAAATTAAGACATTCTTGACCCGAATATTAAATCGAAATTAACGAATTCTTTGGAACATTCACATCTAAATTATTGCAATATATAGTTTATTGACCGAGTTGAACCGAATAGCACAAAAATAGATTACAAATGATCAAAATTTATGCGTAAGATTTTCATTTAACCTTCGTAAATTTGATTATAATTTGCAACAGTTCTCGGCTTCTAAGTGGTTTAATATTCAGGAAAAAATTGAAATCCAATTGGGTAAAGTGTCTCAAACTCAAGGGCTGATATATTTATCACACAGATTCATCACGGGCGCAAATGTCCTTTCGCGTATGACCCTTCACAAGCAATTCCTTAATATTTCGCACTACACTGTCTCATACCAACGCTAATTTTTTTCAATGCAGCCTGCTTTCAGTCAGGCGAGCCCCCTCCATCGAAACGAAACGTTGATTCGGCTATTAAAACTATGTGAAAACTAAGAGAGATCAACAGTTTGGTTTTTGATTTACTACATATTTTATTATTGTAATATTGGTCAACAATTATTGTTTTTAAGTCTTAATTCAATTTTGGCAACTATCCCTCCCATCTTCCGGGTGGTTGCATGAGCACTTGAGCTCGCTTGAATATCGTCACCCATTTTACACAATTGATTCTTATTGTTATTTTTCTTAATATAAAAGCATTTTTATTTATCTATATTTTTCTACAAATGCATATATTTTGAGCTACTAAAAACATTGAATCTACAAATTAATTATCCCCCTGTCCTAAGTTCGAACTGGAACTTGAAAAATATTATATAAACATTCCAGTTAATTTAAAAACCAACGCGAGCGAACAGCGCAGGCAATTATGAACCTTAAAGTAACCATGGTCAGCAGATTTTATAATATAAATAGTCACGCGAACTGTCATGAGTCCGATAGACTTTTGTCTCTCACCTACTGCAGTCCACAGAGACGTGGTAGGGGTTCTAACCATATTCTAATCTTCATACCTATCTTGGGAAGTGAAGTTTACAGGAACGTGCTTCTTGGAGGATACCTGCCTAAAAGGTACTATAGTCTACGATAGATCTGTCAAAATTCTAAGTCAAGGGTTTTTTAAAGTTAAATAGTTATAGTGCCTTAGAATGCTGAGTGAAATAAAGATGAACTAAGAACCTTAAATAATTATCTCATGAAATAACCAAACCTAACCATAAATTAAACACAACACCGCTCTTAAAAAACCTTAATATAACATAGGAACTAATACCTTTAAACAATTCAAACCATACCTCAACCGAAAGGATATGCGAGGTTTGCAGTAATCGAGTATAGCGCAAACTCACTAATTCTTTGACCAATAGACATTGTTATTGTTTTACCAAAGTGCCTTCTTTATTATCTCATCCCACCTGGCATAGATCGATCCATAATCTTCGCTATATAACCTGCACGCCATCCAAGGCGTGGCGTCACGGTCAACTAATCGTAACATTTTAATTAAATTGAAAATAGTGTGTAATTTTGTAATTATTTTCCCTACTTATATGCAGATTTGAATAAAATTCAATAATATTTTTAATCATTAATGTAAAGAATTAAAGGTTTGCGTACATTATTCCAAGCACAGGGTGTAACTGTCCGGAAACTGGAAAAGTCATCGTTAACTCTCACACCAGGAACTGTATTGAATGGAGGTAAAAATATTTCAATTAAAAAAGAGATATCAGAGGCCCCCACACCAGTTGGCCACGCTAATACTTTTCTAAATAACATATTTTACTAAAATTAGCTCCTTAATATAATCCATGATTTGTAATACCTCACAACAAAAGTAACAATTTCTTCATGCAAGATATATGGCAATTGCCATTTACGTAATTAAAAGCGCTATCACGATAACACCTAAACGCTCTTAAGCCATATACCAGAAATCTCAATACAAGATACTTTAGAAGTTTACGTGCGAAAGGAATATAAAGTCTTTTGCAACTTTACACAAACAGTCGTGTAATAGATTAGCCGTAATATTGGAGTATCGAATTAACACCTACAACTTACAACCCACCACGATAAATCGAATAAAATTACTCCATAGATAGTATATAGTGTTTAATTTTGAATGGAGCTAGTTTGTTTTCATTTGAATATTTTACATAATGAAGAACACATTTATTGCGAATCATTATCAATGGCTCATAATATTATAATTCAAAACATGATCACGATTAGAAACGATTAACTGCTATCGGTTCAGAAATTGAATAAAATCCTATATTCATCGTCTAAATAACTTGGTTAAGCAAAAATTAATTGAACATTCTATTTAAAAGAGCGCCCCAAATGAGAAATGAAAACGTCACGAGGCAGTACCAAAACGTATCAAACAAACATCGGTTAATTCCAGATTTGATGGAACGGAAGGTTCAAAATGCATTCTGATTGAGACCCAAGTTATCGAAAGTATTTTGAAATAATAAATAGGTCTAGAGTTTTTTCTGAGCTATCTCCATGGCTTTGAAGCCGTTTCAAATGAATGCCAATGCCTTTTTCTAAAATTGATAATACAGCCATCTCAGGTTGACCGTCTCTAAATTGGATCTTTATGTCCGAATGAAGGATATTTTTTACAAAGTCCAAAACTACTTTTTGGGACAAGCTGAATTTCCACTGGTCCATAGTACAAATGTCTATGATACGCATAATAAATTAATTTTCGAAAAAATCTGAAATTCATTAGATTACTAGCAAATTTCTCATAGATTTTGAAGATTTATGCAATAAATTTGAATATGGTCCAAGTTTTTCCTAAATTTTTAAAATTTCGGGAAAAATATCCTATTTTAAACGACCGACCAAAATCGATATTTTAAGCAGAAGAATTTTATAGCAAATTTCTCTTAGATTTTAAAGATTGATGCAATAAAATTGAAAATGACCATAGTTTTCCGAAACTCTTAAAATTTCGAACCAAAGACCATATTTTTTAAGGATTGACTAAAATCGATTTTTAAGCCCGCGATAAAAAATACTAAACGTTCTCGAAAAAATCTTAAATTATAATCAATCAATTTCAGGTGGGAAGCAAGTTTCTCATAGATTTTGAAGATTGATGCAATAAATATAAATATGATCTTAGTTTTCCGAAACTTAAAATTTCGAACAAAAGCCCATATTTTTTAAGGATTGACCAAAATCGATTTTTTAAGCCCGCGATAAAAAAAAAAGTTTTCGAAAAAATCTGAAATTTATCAGATTTATAGCAAATTTATCGTAGATTTTGAAGATTGATGCAATAAATTTGAAAATGGTCTTAGTTTTTCGAAACTCTTAAAATTTCGAACCGAAGACCAAAGATTGAACAAAATCGATTTTTTAAGTCCGCGATTAAAAATACTAAACGTTCTCCAAAAAATCTGAAATTCATCAGATTTATAGCAATTTTCTCGTAGATTTTGAGGATTGATGCAATACATTTGATTATGGTTTTAGTTTTCAGAAACTCTTAAAATTTCGAACCAAAGACCATATTTTTTAAGTATTGACCAAAATCGATTTTTTAAGCACGCGAAAAAAAAAATAATAAACGCTCTCGTAAAAACATGGAATTTAGCAGGTTTATAGCAAATCTCTCGTGAAGATTGATGCAATAAACCTAAATATGATCTTAGTTTTCAGAAACTTTTCAAATTTCGAACTAATGACCATATTTTTTAAGGATTTACCAAAATCGATTTTTTAAGCCCGCGATAAAAGATACTACACGTTCTCGAAAAAATCTGAAATTTATCAGATTTATAGCAAATTCCTCGTAGATTTTGAAGATTGATGCAATAAACTTAAATATTATCTTAATTTTCCAAAACTTTTCAAATTTCGAATTAAAGACCATATTTTTTAAGGATTGACCTAAATCGATTTCTTAAGCCCGCGATAAAGGATAATAAACGTTCTCGAAAAAAACTGAAATTTATCAGATTTATAGCAAATTCCTCGTAGATTTTGAAGTTTGATGCAATAAACTTAAATATGATCTTAGTTTTCCAAAACTTTTAAAATTTCGAACCAAAGACCATATTTTTTAAGGATTGACCGAAATCGATTTTTAAGACCGCTATAAAAAATACTAAACGTTCTCGAAGAAATATGAAATTGATCAGCTTATAGCAAATTTATCGTAGATTTTGAAGATTGATGCAATAAACTTGAATATGATCTTTGTTTTCCCAAACTTACAATGAACGCTCTCGTAAAAACCTCAAATTAAACAGGTTTATAGCAAATCTCTCGTAGATGTTGAAGATTGATGCAATAAACTTAAATACGATCTTAGTTTTCCGAAACTTTTAAAATTTTAAACCAAAGATCATATTTTTTAAGAATTGACTAAAATCGATTTTTTTAGCCCGCGATAAAAAATACTAAACGATCTCCAAAAAATCTGAAATTCATCAGATTTATAGCAAATTCCTCGTAGCTTTTGAAGATTTATGCAATAAACTTGAATATGATCTTAGTATTCCAAAACTTTTAAAATTTCGGACCAAAGACCATATTTTTTAAGGATTGACCAAAATCGATTTTTTAAGCCCGCGATAAAAAATACTAAACGTTCTCGAAAAATTCTAAAGTTTATCAGATTTGTAGCAATTTCTCGTAGATTTTGAAGATTGATGCAATAAACTTAAATACGATCTTAGTTTTCCGAAACTTTTAAAATTTTAAACGCAAAGACCATATTTTTTAAGGATTGACCAAAATCGATCTTTTAAGCCCGCGATAAAGATTACTAAACGTTTTCGAAAAAATCTGAGATTCATCAGATTTATAGCAAATTTTACGTAGATTTTAAAAATTGATACAGTAAGTTTAAATATGGCAAGAGTTTTCTGAAATTCTTAGAAATTCGGAGCAAAGAGCCTATTTTAAATGATTGACTAAAATTGATATTTTAAGCCCCCGATAAAATTTACTAAACGGCCTCGAAAAAATCTGTAGTATATGAGATTTATAGCAAATTTCTCGTAGATTTTGAAGGTTGATGCAATAAACTTGAATATGGTATTAGTTTTTTGAAACTTTTAAATTTCGAACCAAAGAACATATTTTTTAAGATGTGACCATAAACGATTTTTTAAGCCTGCGATAAAAAATACTAAACGTTCTCAAAAAATCTGAAATTCATCAGATTTATAGCAAATTTTACGTAGATTTTGAAAATTGATACAGTAAGTTTGAATATGGTAATAGTTTTCCGAAGTTCTTAGAAACTCGGAGCAAAGACCCTATTTTTAACGATTGACCAAAATCAATATTTTAAGCCCCCGATAAAATTTACTAAACGTTCTCGAAAAAATCTGAAATGTATCAGATTTATAGCAAATTTCTCGTAGGTTTTAAAGATTTATGCGATAAATGTGAATATGGTCGTACTTTTCCGAACTCTTAAAATTTCAGACCAAAGACCCTATTTTTAACGATTGACCAAAATCGATATTTTAAGCCCCCGATAAAATTTACTAAACGGCCTCGAAAAAATCTAAAATTTATCAGATTTATAGCAAATTTCTCGTAGATTTTGGAAATTGATGCAATAAACTTGAATATGGTATTAGTTTTCCGCAACTTTTAAATTTCGAACCAAAGACCATATTTTTTTAGAATTGATCAAAACCGATTTTTTAAGCCCGCGATAAAAAAATACTAAAGGTTCTCAAAAAATCTGAAATTCATCAGAATTATAGCAAATTTTACGTAGATTTTGAAAATTGATACAGTAAGTTTGAATATGGTTGTAGTTTTCCTAAATTCTTCTTTTCTTTCTTTTAAGTTTTGGAGATTAATGCAATAAATTTGAATATGGTCTTAGTTTTCCGAAACTTTTAAAATTTCGGGCCAAAGACCATATTTTTCAAGAATTGACCAAAATCGATTTTTCAAGCCCGCGATAAAAAATACTAAACTTTCTCAAAAAAAAATCTGAAATTCATCAGATTTATAGCAAATTTGTCGCAGAATTTGAAAATTGACACTATGAATTTGGATATGGCCGTACTCTTCCGAAATTTTAAAATTTGAGACCAAAGAACCAAGTTTTAACGATTGACCAAAATCGATATTTTAGGCCCCCAAAAAAAAAATACTAAACATTCTTGAAAAAATCTGAAATTTATCAGATTTATAGCAAGTTTCTCGTACATATTGAAGATTGATGCATCTCATGCGTTTTTAATATTTTGGCAACAATGCCCAATAATTCTACAACAATATATCTATCACTTCTTAAGAGCTAAACGGAATGTGATTAGTTAAAACACAAAGCCATTTTTTTACATTCAACTTTGTTATTCACATCCTCTTCAAATGTCTTGAAAGTTGTTTTAGTAAGGTATGGAGCTTTTACTATTTTTTTCCACGGTGTTGTATTTTGATCCAATTAGCGCTTTGCTTTATGAACCCACTATATTGTGAACTACTAAAATGCATAAACTACTAAATAAATATCACCCTGTCTTAAGTTTGAGCTTGAACTTGGAAAATATTATGTAAACATTAAAGACAAATTATAAACAACGCGATCGATTATGATCCTTAAGCTTGCGGCAAGCAGCACATACGCTAGCGAAGCATCAGTTCGGGAGACTTTGTCTCTCACCTAAAACCAGCTCCTGGGAAAACCAGCTCCTGGGCAGTCCACATAGGCGCTTTGGGATCTAACCTATCCTTTTTCCCTAACATAAATCTGAGCTTTGCAGATCACATGGTCGTAATGTCCAAGGCTTCATATCCACAGTAGTCAAAGTTGATTCTATGATAAATTTGTCAAAGTTCTGAGAAAGACAATTTTCAAAGTAGAATCAGTAGATCAAGTGCAGTGTAAACTTTAAGTGAAAAGCTAACTATAAATGAAACACAATATCCAAACAATTCATAAATATACTTCAATCGAGAGACCATGCGCACCTTAGTAATCGGGTATAATATAATCTTATTAAGCCTCTGACCAATAGACATTGTTAATGTTTTCTCATTAAATATTTGACCAATAGACATTGTTACTGTTTTTAACTGAAGTGCTTTCTTTATCGTCTCTTCTCACCTGACGTAGATCGATCCCGAATCTGAGCTATATTCCTGCACTATAACCAAGGCGTGGGGTCACGGATAAACCCCATCGCGACAATATTTATATTTGTCTTTGTCAGCTTTGGTTCGTCTTTGTTATTGGACTTAAGTAAATATTTTTTGAAACAGACAGATGCCGCATTTATTTTTAAAATACTTTCTATATTTAATTAAAAAAATTAATATATTCCGCTGTTTAATTAATAAATAGCAAAAGAGCGTTTATAATAGATTATCGATGTATCTCACTGGCACTATAAAAAATAACGTATAATACAAGACTCGAAGCTAACACGCTTTTCAAGTATAGATCATAGATTCAGACAGTTTACACGTAGACCCAATCTATAAATTACAGAACCGCAATAGAACACACGGCGTAAACAAGAACCGCGTTCAGATTAAACTCTTAAATCAAACATTGAACTAGATTTGAACTAGGCTCATGACTTCATCAATCGTTACCTTTGAAATACCCCAAGGATCCGTTGCATTATTTCAATAACACGATCTGCTTAATAGTGATAGAAAAAAAAATTGCACTTGATTGGCAGAAAGAAAATTGTGTAATAGGCTATGAGCTATTTAGGTTTTTAAATAAAATTGCATAAATACCTTCCTTGTGTTAATCGGGAAAATTAATATTATGCTATAGATGGTGGCCATGGCATATAAAGTCGTTTTAGCAAAGTTTTGACATCGTTATTTTATCCTGCGTGATAGCGCATATTTCAATTGGATTCTAATGTAACACACAGTGCTAACAGTCACAATTCGGTTGATATGCATCAAGCGTCATTCAGATTGGCTTTACGCCACAGCGGAGCAAATAGGCTCTTCTACATATTCATTAACTGGGCTGACCGATGATGACCGATATAATTTTAAAAGATCATAAAATGCATCCCATAATACTTGTACTATGCAATTCCTTCACAGAAAATGGATACTGGTAGTACCACAAGAGCACAACTATGCACTAAACTATTAGAAAACTTGTGGAATAGTTACTATATTTACAATTGTGTTAACAATCGTTGTCACAGTACATATCCTAAGAATAAAGTTATACGTGCATGAAGGAAGGGAGCCATGAGATACCATTACAAGCTTGTGCAAAATCAATTTTAAATAATTGACTTTAGATATGTTATTGTCCATATAATTAAACATGGCGCAGCGGTCGGACAGAGTCAATACCCACCCAACAAGAAGGCCTAAGTTGGGTAGACATGGTAACAAATGAGGAGGTACTGGGAAGAATGAGAAAGGAAAAGGATATATTGAACACAATTAAAATAAGGAAGCTGCAGTATCTGGGCCACGTGATGAGGGGAGAGAAATATGTATTGTTGAAGAATATTATGCAGGGAAAGATACAGAGGAAAAGAAGCAGGGGAAGAAGACGCATTTCCGGGTTAAATAACCTGAAAAAATGGTACAACTGTACTTCCATTGAGTTGTTTAGAGTTGCAGCATCAAAAGTGAGAATAGCTATGATGAGAGCCAACCTTCTAAGAAGGAAGTGCTTGTTGTGTGATGGCATCCATGTAGGCCGTGCAATTTTAATCATATAAGAGGATTCATACAATAATATTTATCAATACTATCAATAGTGAGACATGATTTTGTACAATACAACATTGAAAAATTAAGTGAAACATGAACGATCTTTTATTATAAGTTTCTAGAACTATGTTCTCAAATTCATTTATTAACTTATTAAAGATTATATAAGTCACATACACAGATACAATATTTATAACCTGTCCTTCGGGGTATTAATGAGATCAAAATTGTCCTAAACAATAAATTGCTCGTCATATACCAATTTTTGTTTACAGCTGTCACATTTTAGTATTTTTAGCCTAATATAGCAACAATAACCACATAAATATGTAATTAACGGCAATACATCTTTGATATACTTAAAGTGTTCATCTTTATTAAAATTTAAGTCAAAAAAGTTTTAATTTGCGAAAAGTCTCGTTGAGAGCAATTTTCATCTGGGTCACAATCAGGTAGCTGTTAGAATTTATTATCATTAATAGGGCCTGCGAGACTGAAGTGGTAATATACAAGTCTCTTCTCTGTCTCATATAACTCTCGCATAGAATATGATAATGACCGCCTGTCATTTGCCTGTATGCACCAAATCTATCTTTAAGAATCTGTGTGAAATTTCAAATCTTCAAGTTTAAATGTAGAAAATTTCACAATAAACTTCCCAAAATTATCAAAACGATGGTGGTACTGAAGCAGATGTATATGGAGAAACCATAAGGGTGAAACTCGATTCCACCCTTGGGACTAACATAACCGTGTTCTAGGCCGAAATGCATGCGATCCTCAAAGAAGGGTATGGAAATCCGTTAAGAAATAGACAAAGGATATTTACATTTGCTCGGACAGCGCAGCTGTTCTGTCGAAGTTTGAGTCTAACAGTATGCGCTAACATCTGAATGTAGGACTGCCTTGGAGGTCTTGACTGTGCATAATAGGGCCAGTCTTGTATGGATTCTTGGAGACTCTAATATTTCAGGAAAATGGACTGTTCGGCACGACAGGGTTCCGCAAAGAATCCAATATTACCTGAGCCGCCATACCAAGGAACGCAATGAATGAGCGCACCAAAGATCTATGGCGGATTATTCCAATAATGAGGCAGACTAGGTGACTCATGAGAGACCTAGCGCCTTGTAGGGTGAGGGCCTTTCTTGCTCTGAAGAAGGGAAAATGAGACTTGGGCCGGGGTTTCTAACATGATACTGTCGCTTTAACAGGCATTTGCACTTGCTGCGGATCGTACAAGTTCCGGAATGCAGATGCAGAATTAGTATGGAAATGGACGCCCAATGGTTCTCGACTGGTGCAACGGATCTCCCGCTTGTGTTTCATATTCATTCATTCATCAATAAATAAAGGTAAATAAATTGTACTTATATTGTAGAATCTATACTAACTCATGAAATGGAGCACACTCTTCATTTTATTCTCTAATAATCAATTTTCATTAGTTACTTCTGGCTTAACCGGCAGTGGCAGGATATTAGAAAAACGATTATTTGCCTGTATTCACCAAACCTATCTTTCTGAGGGTCTGTGTAAAATTTCCAATCTTTGGAAGTTGAAATGTAGAAAATTTGACAATAAACTCCCCAAAATTATCGAAATGTATGTTTTTTTCGTGCTCCTCAAAGTCAATTTTGCTTATTTCAAGGGCTTTTGACAAATTTAACTCATCAATATTTTTGAGCTTTTCATCTTTAAATGGCTGAATTTTGACATTTTTTGATAAATAACTAGGTCAATTTTAAAAATAACTGGCATGCAGTCTACCTACAGCCGTGGTTTTGGTAAATCTATTGTAAAAACTTACCAGTTTTTGTACTTTTTGTTATACCACCTTCAGGAAAATGAGCTTTACATACTTTCGTGTTTTTTGTGGGCTCAAAGTTATCTCGGGGTATAGCTTTTAGCCACTTTCGTTTTAAACTTGCTGGTCGGGATAAACTTATTTCTTAAATCATTTATGGCCACCAAGGTGGGGATGGTAATTAACTTTATAATTAACCACTTTAATTAGTGGACTGTATTGAAATAGGGTGGTGGGGTTTGTATACATAGGTTGTAAATTGAAACATGTTTTCTAGGTATTATGTACTTTAATAATGCAAGCATTATTTTGCATTAAATATGATTAATATATACAATAATTTCTAAGTACTTTCAAGCATTCGTCCTTTCACAACGTAAAACTAAATAGGTACTGTACATATGGTTAATTATTATTAAATATCTAACAAAACTTCTTGATTATTTAAATCTAAAATGAACTATATGACTCCTTTCTTTACTGAATTTAATTAACGTTCCTTTTCAACTAAATGCCTTTCCGTTCACACAAAATACCTTGTACTTTCCGTCTTCTTCGATTCTCTCAATTTAACTTTACCAGGGATATAAGACTTCGCACATTTGATTCGGCTCTTGAGTGAGTACCGAAATTGATTTTTCAACTGCCAACTTCCATCAGCCATTTCACATTCTTCTATCTTCTACAACAACAACAACAACAGGAGAGACGAGACGCTATGGCGTTTCTGTCTTCAAGAAAATGCGTTAAAACGCCCAAAAGAGTTCTTTGTCCATGCTTGGACAAATAGAACAGAGTTACAGCAAATATTTTCTAAATATCTGTGCAAATAATATGAGAAAATGGTCTAAAAGGATTTGATATTTGGCGCCAATGGAGCTACAACACTTTAGCTGCTGCTGTTCGAGTGAACGATTGTACTGCACTAAATTCAATTGTTCCTACCGGCCGGCAGGCCGCAAACTGAAATAGAGTGAGAAATTCGCGGGATGCAATTTGAGAGGGTAGAAAATGTTCTTTCTTTATTTGACATACTGTTGTTTACACAACATTGACAGAGACAAATATATATTAAATTGAGGACGATTAATAACGATTTTCTTGACGGAGTGACAACTTGCTGTTGCATCAAACGGAATCTATTATACCAACAATCCAGGTTCGGACTAAAGAGTAACTGAAATAGAATGTTTTAAATGCACAAATTTTCTGTTTACCTGAGGTGAAATAAATTTATTCGGAGTTTAATTATGGCTGATTCATACTACGGGCATACAGGGTGTTACCAAACCAAACTATACGGTGAAAAACGAAAGTTAGTACACATGTACCCAAAACTTACATCCTTTGGAAAACCGAAAACATGAACTTTAGGCCCATTTTAATAGTTTCAATTACAGTCAGGAACACAATACATTTGAGGCATAATTACACTAATTATCAGTTACCAGAAAACTAGCCGAAAACGAGAGAAAAACATATAATTAAACACGAACAAAAACTTATAAACTGTGCTGTACACAAGCGGCTGATACCACAAAAGCAACAGGTCCTTAAGTCGGAAATATAAATACGCCTAACAATATAAATTGTATACCTAAATATAAAACGAAATATTAAGTACAAGTTTCACGCACTTAAAAGCACATAGATAGTTCCGATTTTAGAAAAATGCATGAAAATAACACTAGTTATGGCAGGCATTACCGGCAAATTCCCAAACTAAGAGTTTGTTTTGTTTGCGCGGTTGTCGGCTCTATACGGAAAGCACAGTAGACTCTTGATAATTGGCGGGTGTTCGGACAATATCCACTCAAGGGGTGTTATTGGTTATGACCAGCGGTACTGCTAATTATTGAGATCGGCAATATGTATGATTTTAAATATGTATGTAAAAGCAAGGTATCTGTCTATATTTTATTGGTATAGATACATAATATGAATAATGTATCTAATAGATATTTAGAGAGATGGTTAGTAATAATGCACGACATTTAAAAGGTACTTATTTACTTGTTTCATTTTCGAGAAGTTCTACACAGCTCGTAGCGACGGCGACAGCCACGAATTATCCGGCGTCGCAGATCATCGAGCGGCAGATTATCGAGAGAAGGAAAGTGCACGAACAAGGTAATAGTAACAGATAATTAAATAAATAAATTACGAAATACCACATTATAAAAAGAGGAAAGAACATCTTATGGAAATATGTTTTATACAATATTGGAGAAATTGTAATGTAAGAGACACATTCTTTATATACGGGCATCATAATATTCGCTTCTAGCGTGGTAGTCTGGCAAACGTTGCAACCAATTGTGCCTCGCTCAGTGGAAGGGTTCCAGCCGCAAGCCACCCTCCTACATGCATGATGCCACGAGCTAAAATTTTGTGAGCACTTTGTCCTTTTGTAGAGGTGTTACTGATAGAGTTCAACCAGGTAGGAGAGCTAAATTTATCAAGAAATTAGACTGAGAAATCATATATGCCACGATGCTATACGGGAACAGAAAGTGACATACTAGCGTCGAAAAGATATTGTTTGCCCATGGGAAATTAAATATCAATATCTATATCTAAGTTTTTAATAGGAAGTAGACTGAATGTGAAACTATTGAGCCGGTTATGCTAATTTAAAACATCTCACTAGAACCTGATATTCTGATAATCATGAAGACAAACTACTGAAAAACTAAACTAACCCAGGTATTGATGCAAAATTATTGTAAGAGCGACTTTTGCATAAAAATGCTTCTGGTTATTGAAATCTATAAGCTCTCTGAGCACTGAGATTAATTGAAGAATAATTAAAAGGTGAGGAAACGTGAACATAGCTCGATTCCCTTGCTTAACTTTATAGCCGGGATTTTTGACATAGTTAATAAATCCCTGATCGTCGGATTGCTTAATGCTTAATCCGTTTTTTCACTTCATAATATTTTAAAGAATTTTTGCTAGAGAGATGAATGAATTAATTTGAAACACGGTCGGAAAATCGCTTGCACGTAGGCTAACAGTCTGGGCCCACTGTGCGCACACTCCCATATCAATTACGCCTGGTAGCGTAGCGTACCTAGCGAAGGCCCATAGCTTTCTCGGCTGGATTTTTCTTATATCTTTCGGGTTCAACATCCAGCTTCTGAAGCGCAACTCTCTTATGCTAACCAACACTGGACAGTCGGCAAGCACATCAGTGGAGGATTCCTCGTTCTACAAGCACCATCTGCATTCCGGCTCTTCTATGATCCACAGCAGGTGCAAATGTCTGCTCAAACGACAGTGTCTTGTCACGAGCCTCATACTTCAGAGCCAAAATGGCCCTTAGTATATAAAACGCTGGGTCACACAAGAGTAGCCCAGCCTGCTCCATTCCTGGAGTAGTTTGCCATAGATCCAGCACATTCGTTGCGTTACATAAGATGGCGGCAGCTATACTGTAGGACACACCTATTGCAAGGTCATGTCTCATTGGACGCATTGTGGAAGCCTACAGTGCCAGATGACCCTCGTTCCCGATACATTTGAGTGTCCCAGAACCCAAACAAGACTGACCCTATTATGTTCGGGCAAGGCCCCGCAGACATTCCTACACTCAAACCCCAGTGTAGAATCAACTCTATCAGACTCATGAGCCGATAGAGCAGCTGTGCTGTTCGAGCGGATGTAGATATCCTTCCCTCTGAAGTCTCTTGATAGGTTTCAAGATCGGCATTTGAGGATTGCATACAGTTCGGCCTGGAACGCGGTTACTTAAATCTCAAGAGCGAATACACATCTGCTTCGAAATAATTATCTGGATATTGCATGCTTCAAATATTGATTTACATCAGATACATTTTCTAGCTAAAGAGATATGTTAAAAAAATTATTTGAAACAAAAATTGGCTTTTGAATTTAGCTCAGGTTAATTCAAGCAGAGCTCTTTGATCAAGTTCCATAAACGAGGAAGCTAATACAATAATTAAAGAAATTGGTATCAATTAGGAAGATAATGCAACTCAGTTATTCATATAATTGAACAAAGAGCATGGCACTAGCCATCATAATTATCATCATTACCATCATCATTACCCTCATAATCGTCATCATCATCATCATCGTCATCATTATCACTCTCATCATAATGTAAAAAAGAACTACCTAATAATTGAACGTTAATGTTGTACGGTTATCCATTCATTCACAGCAATTTCTCTCTTCAAAGTCCTTCTTGCTATGCCTCGCACTTTTCCAATTAGTGTTCAAGTATAACGAATACTTATTGATTAATCACATGGAAAACAAATTTAGAACTCGATAGTCATAAATTCGGTTAAAGGAACTGATTTTATGCACAAAACATGCTATATTAATGAAATAGGTAGGGCTCAGATAGTTTTGCAAGTCTTTTAAGTGCTTTGAATACTAAATCAGGTAGATTTTCAACATTTTAAATTACTTTTTTGATTCTAAAGCTAAGGTTCAGGCAGTAGTTTGCAAGGCTTGCCAGTTTTAGGTCTAAAAAGTAATGAAAAATGATGATACATTTCCAAATTTTCTGGTAAACCCCATTTTTGTGGATATGAATTTTTATGTTTATTTAATGCCACTAATAATTATGCCACTGTTGACATAATGGTATCTGATAGGTTGCCAAAAAACTCTCGATGCCTTAGCGTTCTCATTAAAACATCCATTTTAGTGGGGGATACCGCATCGAATTGCATTAACGAGATGCGCTATCCCAAGATGTTGATGCTAATCATTCCAATTAACTCATTGACAGAAAATTGGCACCCTATATAAATTAGCGTATCAAATAATATTTTACTCTGCTCCTGGCCTAAAATTCAAACTGTCCGTGACCTTTTGATCGATTCGTAGTTTACTCGGTCAAGACAGCTCGTTAAAGTTGGATCAGATATTGGGCATGATTGGAGCGAAATCAATGCATTTAGTTTTTATGTCTAAGCTAAATACTATAAGCATGTATTGTACACCTGTATCATATTTCGTATCCTTAAGGTATTTGTTACCTTATGGGGCCTTAATATGGTATTCATGTTTCATGAACCGCCGGTAGAAAAATGACATTGATGACCTTGGCGATTACGATGGTGAAATGTTATGCATTAAAAGATAAGCCATGCATGGTTATTTATTATGGCATGAGTTCCTTGTTTGAGAGAAGAAAAAAACAACGTTGTTGTGATTTTATACATGTCTATAAATGTATAATCCAAATGAGTATGAAAATCTGATAGTGAACCATTGTTAGTATAGGGAGGAAAGCATGTTCCGTTTCCAAAATTGTACCACCTCAATATCTCATAAATTCCTTAATGAGTCGCCATTTAGCATAAGAATATGGTAGCTTAGTCAGCATGCAACTCCCTTGCAAATATTACACACATGAAAAAATTTACCGAGAGTAAATTGTGTTTTTTACCGTAAATCTGATACAAGTTTTGCATGAAGCTTTACCAGCTTTAAAATAATATTCACGCCATTTTCCTGGTTCTGCTTATTTTCAATAAAAATATGATTTTTTAGACATTTTTTTCATTATTTATAGCTGAGTTAACCTAACTTCAATATCAGTATCAGTATCAGAAGGGGTGGCCCCTAGCGGGCCTTGCACTTGGGCCACCAATTGGGCCTGTTGTGCCCCCAGCCCGCATTAGAGAACCTCCAGGATACCGGTAGAAAGCCCGCATCTCCTTCAGACTAACACGATGTACTGAGTCTGGCTCGATCTGCGTCGCGCCAAAGATTCTAAGTTTTGCCACCGTAGTATGGGGTCTCATCGTCCTCCATGCACTATCTACACACTGGGTGTGTAGTACACACCCCTTCCTCTGCAATTATCAGCAGAGTCAGGTGCCGTCTAAGTCTACAGTGCCTGTACTCCTTTCCAGGTGGTCTCTGTACTCCTTTCCAGGTAGGCCCTACAATTCCCTGGTGAAACTCATCGCGGGCCTTGGGATCATGGGCCTCGTCAGTCTCATCCTCGGAGCCGTCCGCTATAACCCTTCGGTCCGACCCTCCGTCCAGGCCTCCAAAGATCTTTGGCGAGCAATCTGGGCAATCCCCACACAGGGATCAGGTCCTAAGTATCTGATCACTTGCCAGTGATCAGAGATGATCATGAAAATGCGTTAAAAATGTAGGACGAGATAAAATGTAAAATGCACAATATTCCAAAATCTACTTTTAAAAGATATTTAACATCCTAACTAAAGAATGTTTAGGCAGCTGTATTGTATTTGGTGCGGAGACTGAGCAGCAACTTGAAGACCGAATCTTAAAATTTGAGGAATGTTTTTATGATGTTACAACTAATGACATTCGCAGAGCTGCATTTAACTTTGCGGAGCAAAGATAATTTCAGTAGGAATTCACCAATGGCCGTAGAAAAATGGTTCTACCAATTTATGAAGAGGCACCCAGAAGCCACATCCCTGTTAAAAACTAAGGGATTCAATTGAGAAAATGTGAACGGGTTCTTTGGTCTATTAGAGACAAAAATAATCTGGACTCTACCAAAATGTTGTATGAATGTACAGAAGAAATTGGCTGGCAAATGGTTAAGGAGAAATCAAGAATTAAACATCCAGATTTCGGAAAAGGTACTAAAAAATGCGATGCAATTGATTGTAGTAACGGCAAGCCAACTGGCATGGATCTTCTTGTCTGGATCTGAGCCAAATACATCTTCTAGGAAAAGTCTTGACTGCCTCAAGGAAAATGGCTTTCAGGGCTGTTCATGCGAACAAAAAAGAACAAAATAAAGAGCTCCTCCAAGCTTTCTGCTGCAGTCAATGAAAATAAGGAGATCATGTCACCTGGACTCTGGCCGAATAATATAGTTTTTAACCATTAGCTCACGTTTCACAGACGCCATCCCAAAAGAAAAGGCGTGGCACAGCAAATGCACAACTAATCGAGGAGTTGAATATTATACACTACAACGTTCATTGTCAGTGAACTGACAATGTCATTAATCAGTTTGAGTGGATGATCAGGGAGCTTTGGCATCCACGTAACATTGGAAAGACCAGGAACAGCTGACGTCCATCAGTCTGGTAAACTATGAGCAGGCAGCCATTTACTGCAGACAAGAAGGAACCCTCTTGGGGGCTCAGCTGTGTATGTACGTGGGGTATCAATATGGGAGTGACGTCGAGATTTCACGGAACAACTTAGACTTAGAAGACTGTATTTTTGATAGTGCAGCAGTCGAGATAATGCATAAATGTGCCCGGATAATTATTGTAATTTCTACTTAACGAGCACCAAATTCTAATACTGAAAGTTTTCTTCAACGAATCGAAACCATTTTGAATAGACTTGTTGATGATAATATTTTAATTTTTCATGCAGGTGACTTTAATATTGACTTTCTTCGGAGTGTCAGGCATTCAGTGGCACTTTTGTCCCTTCTAAGATCATTTAATCAGCATGATATACTGACAAGTCTTTGGTTTGGTAAAAATTTTAAGTTCCATTTTTTTTTTTATTAAAAGAGTCTTTAATAAAGAAGGCAAACAGCTTTTTAAATATATGTTAGCTGATCAGGATTGGCAAATGGTGTATGTGGCGAGTGACTCTGATGTCGATGCTCAGTGGAGTGATTTTATGCGTAATATATTGGCTATGTTTAATACCTGTTTTCCAAATAAAATTTTTAAAATTAGGGCAAAATTTCACTAATATATGTACCGCTATTCTCCAAGAGTGGCTGAATTTAAGAAGAATTTTGTTGTTTTGTTGATTCTCAGTAGCAGGCTGATGGATACAGAGATGAGTAACAGAAACAGATTGAATAAAATAAGGCATTGCAGGAAGATAGAAAAGGTTATTTGACACAAAAAATGGCTAGTAGTGATGATAGTTCAAAATGTGCATGGATGATCATAAATGAGATGAAAGGAAGTAGTCCGAGAGAGAATGAAGTGTGTATTTATTTATTTATTTATTTATTTATTTAGTACTTACATGCACACCACAGAGCAAAGCTCCAAATGGTACGAAAAGAGTTAAAAACAATTAATCGTAGGACATTATATAAAACATTTGCAACACTTAACATTCAATACATATTCGATAATAAAAGGTGTAAGAAGAAGAATAAAAAAAAGTTCAAGACACAATACGCTTCAGTGAGTTGAGACTTATGTTAAAAATATCTAGGTGGTTAAACTTGTCGTTGTACATTGTAACCATTCGATCCACAAATGCTCTTTGTCCGTAGTTGGTTCGGTGATAATGTTGGTGGAACAGTTGTTGGTGTCTTAAAGTTCTCGCTGGTATCTTGAGGTATAGGAGTCTCAGTAAATTGGCACAATCAATCTTCCCGTTGATCAGTTTATGAAGAAAAAACAGAAGCTGGTTCTCTCGTCTAGCTTGCAGCGATTTAAGACCGCAGAGCAGGAGTCTAGTGTCATAGGACAAATCGCGATAGGGGAAACGATGTTTATACAATAAATATTTAACAAATTTATTCTGCACCCTTTCGAGCCTAGATATGTGACACTGGTACTGCGGGGACCAAATGGTGCTGCAGTATTCAAGTATACTGCGCACTAGAGAGTTGTAAAGTGTCGTAATTGCCCTGGTGTCCGTCATCAGTGCAGTGTTCCTCTTTATAAATCCAAGCAGCCGCAAGCCTCTCGAAACTATTTGATCCACATGTAAAGTGAATGACAGATCTTTGTCAAGCAACACCCCTAGATCATTAAAGACAGTTACCAATTCCAGAGTCTCACTATCGATGGTGTAATTGTGGTCAATTTGATTCATCCCCTTGTAAAAGCTCATTTTTTTACATTTCTTGACATTTAGTTTTAGGCAGTTTTTCTTGCACCATAAAACCAGGCGCTCCAGATCTTGTTGGAGTCCGGTGGACGATGTTTCCGCAATATTATAAAATTTTAGGTCATCGGCGTACATAAGAAAGTCCGATTCTTCAAAACATGACGAGATGTCGTTGACAAATAGGGAAAACAGAACTGGACCAATGTGGGACCCCTGAGGCACACCCGACAACACCTGGATCTCCTTAGATGTAGCCCCGCCCATGAGTACACGCTGCCGACGATCCGATAGGTAGCTTGCAACCCAGTTCAAGTAGTGAGAGCCAATTCCAATCTTTGAGAGCTTTATGAGAAGCAGCTCAAGGCAAACACTATCGAACGCCTTAGATATGTCCGTGTATATAACATCGACTTGCTTTCCCATCTCCAGACTGGTAACTAGGAAATTTTGATACACCGCTAGGTTGGAATTTGCTGAACGCCCCTGGAAAAAACCGTGCTGATTTTCGGTTATATAGTTTTTGTAGGTACGGAAGATCTCATCTGTCAGAATTGATTCCAAAATCCTCGGCAACGTGGATAGCATTGATACACCTCTGTAATTACCGATTTCGGTCCTATCGCCGGACTTGTAAATGGGAAAAAGGGTGGAATGCTTCCAGAAAGTTGGGAAAACTCCTTTGTTGAATGTTTTTTGGAAGATGGTGCAGATTGGTGCAGCAAGCGACTGCGAACAACGATTTAAAAAGATAGGTGGAATTCCATCTGGGCCGGCGTTTTTACTGCAGTCAAGCTCCTTGAGCTTCGATGTAACTTCGACTATGGTGAATTAATGCTGGAGTAGCGTGCTGCCATGCACAATACTCTCGTGTATTTCAGGATCCACAGTAATCCCGGTGTGATCGGAATAACTTGATTGGAAGTGAGCAGCGAAGGCATTTGCTATTTCTTGAGGACTTTCGAGGAAATTGCCATCGTTTTGCATTCTTTTGGGTATGCCAGAATCCTTTTTCAATGAGTTTATAAAACCCCAGAAGTGTTTTATATTTTCCGGAATCATATGTTCTGCGGATGCGATGTGCGAGGCATAACAAAGCTCAATGTGAAACTTGGTTTCCCGGCGAACACTTGAGTATATCTGATAGTCACACTCGCTTCCAGAGCTCTTGTATCTTCGATATAGTTTATTCTTATGAGCTATCATCTTTTTTAAAGCAGGAGAGTACCATTTTGGGAATTTGCCACTGGTTACTATTTTGGTTGGAACGTGTGTGTCGATCGCTTCTTGCAGAATGTCGTAGAATTGTCGCACCAGAAGGTCCGTATCTTCCTGGCTATCAAGGAATGACCAGTCGGCGTTGTTCAGGAAGAGATTTACTTTTCGATAATCAGCCATTGGAAACTGGTGCAAAGTGATGTTAATCTTATTGTCTATAAACTGCAACGTGTGGCTATCAAAGAGGAATTCTAGAGAGGGATGGTGTTCGTCACATTGTACTAGTGAAAATTCGCTTTTGGTTATTTTCGAGTATCTTATATCGCTGACAAATACTAAGTCCAATATTCTACCCAGTGCATTCGAAATATTGTTGCGTTGCTGGAGCTCCAAGAAGTACATACAGTCGATCACAGCTTCCTCTATGGGATTACGGATACCCGTTGGAGTCAAATAGCCTTCTTCTTCGAGCCATCTCACGCCAGGCAGGTTGAAGTCGCCGAAGATGAAAAAATTGGCGTTGTTATATTTGCTGGCTACGCTTTCACAGCTGTTTGTAAAGTGACTATAAGCGTCGAGGGCTGATCCAAGAGGGAAGTAAACACAGCAAAGAATTTCCTTGCTGCTACCAAAGTTTGTTTCTACCCAAACGCTCTCATAGTCAAGGCTCTTGAAAGCGGAAACTGTTCTCGAGTGGTACTCCGACTTGATGGCGATAAGGACGCCACCGCCTCGGCTGCAGTCCAGTTGGTCATAGTCGCGATCGCAGCGAAACACTGAGTAATTTTCAGTGAAAAACTCTGATGAAAAGTGATCCCCGGAGAGCCATGTCTCCGTAAGCATGATGCAATCATTATCGCTGTTACCAACGGACATCATAAATTGCGGTGCTTTAGTGCGCATTCCCAGAACATTCTGATAGTAAATCGAGTTAAGGTTTTTGTTATGGACTCTGTAACTTGGGTGTGACGACGTTAATTCCAATATCGGAGGATGATCTGATTCAGATTCGTTGAATAAATTTAAAAATTTGTCTCGTGGTTTACTGATGCGTTGACGTGTCTCCGCTGCCTAGGTCTGGTGGAGCTCAGTGGAGCTATAACTTCATTCCATAAAAACCGGGTAATTTTAAGCTTCCCGTTTAGGGTTGGTGTGCAGAACGAATTTTTTTCCTCTTGAGTTGTGAAATATTCCAGGTGATCTACATGAGATCAGTAATTCACTGAATCAATTTATGTTTGAGGTAACACCCAGACGTGTTAGAGATTTAAACTAGGAAAATAGACTTGTAGATGATAATGTTCCAATTTTTCTTGCAGGTGACTTTAATATTGACTTTCTTCAAAGTGACAGGTACTCGGTGGCACTTTTGTCTCTTTCAAGTTTATTTAATCTCTTCCCCGCAAACATGGAATGCACTAGAATAAACAGAACTACAGATACCATTTTTTTTAAATAAAAGAGTCGTTAATAAAGAAGGTAAAAATCTTTAAAAAAAAATGTCGGCTGATCAGGATCGGCAAATGGTGTATTTGAAGAGTGACTCTGACATCGATGCTCAGTGGAGTGATTTTATGCCTAATTTATTGCCTATGTTCAATACTCATTTTCCAGTTAAAATTTTGAAAATTATGGCAAGACATGTATCGCAATACTCCAAGAGTAGGTGAATGTAAGAAGGATTTAGTTATTTTGTTGGCGCTCAATAGGGCTGATGAATACAGAAATGAATACTAGAGAAAAACATTGAATACAATAAAGTTATTGCAGGAAACTAGAAAAGATTATTACACACAAAATCTGTCTAGTGATAGCTGATAGTTCAAAATGTGCATGGAGGATCTTAAATGAGATCAAGTGAAGTAGTTCGAGAGAGTGAAGTGGAGTAATTTACCGAATCAATTTATAATTGAGGCAGCACAAATACTTGTTGGCGATTTAAACCAGGTAGATTACGTTACTAAATTCACTTTTAACCACATTTCTATGTTCTTAGCACTCGTAACAACTCTGAAGATCCGAAATATAATAGAAGGCGTCAAATCAAATTTCAACAAAGATCATCAAAGACAGAAGAACGCGGCATCACGGCGACTACAGCCAATGAAAATGCCCTACCTTAGACGTCCCCCAAGGCAAGGCTCTCACGACCATATCGAACATCAACACTACCAATGCAGAAGTCAAGTTACATCACTGTGATATTCGTGAAATCCTCAAAGAACCAAATACGCAAAAGGCATTAGAACCAGACGGAATACCTGCCATCGTGTTAAAGAACTGCGCCAACGAACTAATACCCATTTTCCAGACTTTTTTCTCTGTCTTGCCAAGAAGGGATTTACCCATCTTTTTGGAAAGTCGCTCGAGTGCAACCTATTCCAAAAAAGGTAAGAAAATCACGCCCTCAAACTACCGCCCAATTGCCTTGCTTCCAATAATCTCCAAATTAATGGAAGGTGGTGTAGTCAATTAGCAACTACTCATGTGCCTCGAGACCAACATAATAATTAGCGAGAACCAATACGGCTTTCGCAAAGGGAGATCGACAGGAGATATATTGGCCTAGAATCACGAGCGATTGCGTTGGATATTTCGAAAGATTCGATGGCATGGCAGATTGCTTAAGAAACTGCCGTTCTTCATACTGCCAGCATCTCTCTGTAGCTGCCTTGCCAGCAGTTTCCTTAAGAACTGATCTCTGCACCTTGGAGTTGATGGACACATCTCAGACACATTTACCATTAACGCGAGCGTGCCTCAGGGCGCAATACTTTCATCAACTCTGTTCCTCATATTAATGACCTGCTGACCGAAAACAATAATCCTGGTTACAGATGACAGCACCCATGTGCCCCAATTTAGATCAGGAAAACCTTTACCAGTAACTGAGATTTTTTACCGCAGACAGGAGCAGATTACAACAATTAACCTAGATCTGGAGAAAGTTCGAACTTAGAGCGACAGAAATTTGGTCCAGTTCATTGCAGCAAGAACCCAAGCAGTCACGTTTACCAAGAAAGCCAATACGGCGAACCCTCACATCATTGGCAGAATCGGTCATTCCTTTCAGCAATATGTCCTGGCATTAGCATGTTGCTAACATCGCAACATCAGCATCGCAGAAGCTTGGTGCGTTATTTCGCAGCAAAAGACTGTATACATCGCAGCAGCTGCTCTTGCTCTATAAGCGCAAATAAGCCCGTGCTTAGAATATTGCTCACACGTCTGGGGTGTCGCACCAAAGCACACCCTAAAGCTGCTGGCCTCCATTCAGAAGAGAGCTGTGCGTCTCGTCGACGACCAAGCGTTGAGGCCGGGACTGGATAGTCTGGAACACCACAGACATGTGGCCGAGATATCCCTGTTTTACAGATATCTTCACGGCAGATGTTCCCAGGCTCGCTTCATCCAGCCGGCAGCAATGCCTGTCAGACAGTCACGACAGACGGCAAGAGCGTACCCATTCGTCGTAGAACTGGAAACACCTAGAACATCGCTTTATAAGGACTCCTTTGTCTGGCCCACTGCGTTGCCGTGGAACTCACTCCCAGGACATCTATTTACCCCAAAATACAACCTACAGCTATTCGAGAACCGTGTTGATCAACATCTTCGCTCGTCGTGTGCCATAGGATCTCTCTTCAGTGTGTGTGCCACTGTGATAAAAAAAGAATGTACAGAGGAACTTTTAGTTTCATCATGTTACATAATTAACAACTCATTCAGCAACGATATTTTTCCCAGAAACCTTAAGCTAGCAGTTGTAAGGCATCTCTTCAATAAAGTGGACCTTAGAGACCCATTAGTCTTCTTTCTTCCTTTTCAAAGATTTTTGAGAAGGCTATGTGTGTTCGTTTCGTAAGTTTGAAAAGTAGTAGATATGTAAAGATTGTTTACAAGCACACCCCAAAAACTCGCAACGCCATTTTATTTTATACTTTTATTATAAACTTTTGATGTGATCCTGGTAGGTAAAGGCGAGTAAATCTTTATCAAAGATGTCTTGTGTGGCACAATTTTTCCGCGTGCCATAAAACAAGTAAAAGCCGCAAATTATTATTGCAAATGAGCACGAAAACAAGGCATAAAAAACTTCGGCAACATGTCTCTGTCCGCTTTATTGGACAGAAAACAAATTGTTGCATATGGCATTAAAAGAAGAGGTTGTACAATATCGGGCCCGTAGCATAATCATTTGTAAAAAAGTTAAGGCGGACAGTATAAAAAGCTTGTTTATTTTCTGGCGATGTTAATGATAATTATCTTGGCAATTTCATTTATTTTAATCAGATACATATATTGCATATTTTAATCATGTTGTAACGTAACTGTATTTTATGTCTAAATTGGTTGGATGAAGAAAGTGAGTGCTTAATAAATGGACGTTAACATGTCTTGAATATATATGGAAAAAAACTTTGTAGTTCCTTGGCTCCTCTGGAGCTGCATAGATTTTTTAAAATACGTCATACTGTTATGCTCAAACGCACTTTGAAATTCGGTTCAATCATAACAAAGGAAAATATAGACTCGGACTCAGTCAATCAATGAAGTAATGAATATTTTTTTATTAATTCCTTTCCATTTCTGGCTGTGCCTGCATATATTCAGCTCACAGCTACCACTTTAGATTTGTTTGTGATAGTCGGAGCATTCAAGAGAGCGCGTGCTCGACAGCTTGAAAGGTCCAAAAGTATAGTGTCACTGATCCCACATTCCTTTCAGCTTGTTATACGGCCTATATACTGCAGGAGGACTAGAAGGAGGGTGAAATGGAACAGTGGATGCCCTTAGTTGGGCAGTCCGAAGCATCTCAAACCCAGTTTCTGGGTGAATGCCGTCCAGCGAAGCCCACACCTCACACGTAAAGCAGTAGCAGCATAACCAAATTCCAATGTGACACTACATGCTGTGGCTTACGCTAAAGGTTTTATGGAAGGACTATAATATCCTTATGGCCTGCAAATGATCTATGAGACTGGAATATTATATGAAACAAGCTAATTTCACTATTAGTTAAAAAGAAACTAATCACAAAAATTACTTCCGACAGTTAATAATATTTCCGACAAATTTTCCCCAGTGAGAATAAAAAAAGCTCGAGAAAGAGGCGCAGCAATAGCAATGAATACAAACATTTTAATTATGATTTCAAAGAAAAGAAACTATATGAACCTTCCTACACAGCACTGGATTTTTAAAGTCGGTATGAATTCGTATTAACAACATATTATATTCAACAAATAAATAATTCATGTCCTCTTTTAAACTCTACAGGAAGTAATTTGCATGTATTCTACATTTATATACGGCTCTGTTACTTGACACTACTTGATCGAAGCCATTCTTAATTGAATAGTGGAAATCAAGGAACGTTATTTATGGGAATTATTAATAGGGTATGAGATTTTTTATAGGATGGTATGGAATTTTTGTCAGAATCATATCATCAGCATTACAACATTTTCCAAAAACTTTAAAATGTTCTTCATTAAATTTTGGGGATATATAGAGTGTAGTAGGTTAAACTTAATTGGAGGGGTAAAAATATATGCACAGGGTGGTCCAACGAAGAGACAATATCCTTCAAATTTTTGACTCGAAATTTGAATCATAAAATTAACCAGGAGAAACAAAATGGGTATATCTAAGGCCATAATCTGAGCAAAAGCCTCAAATTGAAACAATCAAAATATGCTTTATTAATCAAAATCACAAAATCCCAAGTTTTTGTTGTCAAGGCCGGCAAAATTAATATCTAAAGAATGCGAAATAAAAAATTGCAACATAACAAAACTCACATAATACTTAATACAGAAACAGAGCCGAAAAAAAAACAAAGAAAAGGGCCACTAAATCGTCTTTACACAACAAGTTGAATCACAGTCAACCCCAACATTTATAAGGTAAAAATATGGAAGAGGGCGGTTGATGAATGCTCGGAACTCTTAGTGAGGATGAACAACATCCTGTCCACCATCAGATCAAATAAACGCATCAGAATTCACATTCCCGATAGGGAGAATTGCAGCCCACGTCCGGCGTCCGGCTAATGGGATTGTCTGGTACACAGACGGTTTCAAAACGGATAGTGGTACAGACCCCGAATGAAGAAACTGTAAGGTAGAAACTTGTTTTCGCTCGTGGGATATATGCAATCGTGTTCCAGGCCGAAATATTTGCGACCCTCAAATGTTTGCAGGAGAACCTGTTAAGAGACTTCAGAGGGAAGGATATCTACATTTGCTCGGACTGTAGAGCTAATCTGCCGGCACATGAGTTTGAAATAGTTCATTCTGCGTCGGTGTCTGGAGTGTAGAGGCGTCTTGCAGGCCTTTGTCGGAAATAACAGAGTTCCACATTTAGTCCAATAGGACCTGCATCTGTAATAGGTGTGTCACAGTAGATCTGCCGCCATCCTAAGGAACCGAATAAATGAGCGGGCCAAGAGTCTATGGAATGAGTCCCAGCGCTTTATAGGGTTAGAGCCTATCTAGCTCTGAAGAGGGAGGACATGAAGCTTGTGACACGACTCTTCACAGGGCACTATCGCTTGAACAGGCATACGCACCTGTGCATATCGTAAAAGATCCAAAATGCAGGTGGTGCTTGGATGGCGTTTTTTATGTTCGGCACACACACACACAAAAGGAAAATTCTATACCACTCAACGAGCGGTGCGAGTGCGGAGAAGACGGTGGACGTTGGACTTGAAGCGCTGTAGGTTATAATTTTCGGGAAAGACGTTACTCGAAAGTCCATTCCAGAGCGAGGTGGTCCTCCAGACAAAGACGTCCCGCAATAGCGACGTCCTAGTTGTTAGCAACTGAATCGTATGTTGATGAGCAGCTTATCTCTGTCGGATGCTTCTGTTTGACACAACTCTGGGCGGAATCATAAGTTCGAACACCTTCCGTAGTATTATCGATAGTAAAGAGATAGGTCCGTCTCTTTCCTTCCTTTCATGTTCAAAGCTATTAGTTCATTCTGGGTCATCCACAAGACAGACTGCTCTCCTCTGTATGGACTCTAATATCTTGAGCACAACTGCAAATTTGGGTCTTATCTGGCCCTTATAGAGCAATAAGAGCTGATATGGTGTAATGCCTATGGATGAGGCCAGAGTCAGTGTTTGTCCTGTTATTGATAAGTCAGGTCCTGCGGTGTTTGCTTTTTTTAGAGGACAGCTGCTTGAGTCTTTCCTGCTTTAAGCTGGACATTGTTTTCTTCACTTAATTCCACGATAACGTTTATATCCTCATTGATGGCAGCAATCTGATTTTCTCGCACGCGTTGGGAACGAGCAGCGGTCATTGGAGTCCGCGACATGAATGAGGATATAAGAGGGAAATGTGGATATGATGGCACCCTTGATATGATGGCATTCTTCCGTTATTGGCGCCATTTTTTTGAATTTATTTAGTTTAACACTTGTCCGCTAATAAGCACGCCACCACAGAACGGCTGTGAAGTGGCGGTCTCGATAGTGTGCCTTCAACCAGCGAGAAACTTGTTTGTTGTTATTTGTAAGTATTAAACTTTTTTTCGCTGGTTCTTTTTTTTTCGAATATTTAGTAGCATGCATAGATATTTGCAAAATGTTTTAAGCCTGTATAAGTGTATGATGATAGGTTATATTTGTATAGCGAAAAAAACTAATTAGTGATAGGTTAGGGTTGGAAAATCTAGCCATGTTTGATATCATGTTATTTTGATATGATGGCACCCTAGAATCGTTTATTGATGGCATAGGGGGCCATCATATCAAACAATTTGAAAAATCTGTTTAAAAATACAATATTTTTTTCAGGGTTGTTTATTTTAAACTTTTGTTGCGTTTAAGGTATTTTTTTTAACAGAATATAACTTGCAAGTTGTTGTTTTATGTTTCTGTTAAACTTTTGTAGTGTTTATGACTTTTTATTAACAGAAAATAATATTTAATAATATTTAAGTTAATGTTTAATGTTCATGTTAAACTTTTGTTGCCTTCAAGGCTTTTTGTTAACAGAATATAACATTATACTGTGTTTGCTGCGTAAGATGTGTATTGGTGCCATCATATCAAATAGTTTAATATGATGGCACATTTGACGGTAAATGAAAAATAATAAATTAAAAAAAAAGACTGTGAATTTTTATCATTTTATACGTGTTATGTATCAACAACAGCAAAATCAACAAGCAGCCAGAATTTCAGTTTTTGAAAAAAAAATTACACACCGAAAACCGACTACAAAAAAAAGGGTGCCATCATATCCATACCTCCCCTACTGTCATCTGCAAAGCTGTAAATATAATTATTTTTCTTATCCAAGAGCTCGTTGATATAGAGCAGGAACAGTGTGGAAGGTAATATACACCCTTAAAAAACTCCGGCATTGATTTTAAATTACTCAGAGAGATGTCCATCAATACCAACTGGGCTACTTCGATCCCTTAAGAAATTGGAAGCTCATAGAAGCAGTACTGGTGGTAGTCCGTGTGCTGTCAATTTGCTTAACATGCCTCACCCTAATGACCTTGCTAACTGCATTAATGTGATTCATGTAAATTATTAATTGCTGATGATGTGAAGTTGTTTATGAAATTATGACATGAAAATGATTGTGAATCAAATAAACTGTCTCTGTTAGGCAAAAACAATTGTATGGAATTAAATGTAAACAAATATAAATTTTTAACTATAGGTAAGATACGTAACACTATTTCTTAGCATGAACAATGGACGATTAGAAAGAGTTAATGTTATCAAGGATATGGCAATTTTTCTGGACAATCAATTAAGATCACATACATTTTATTAGGATAAGAGCTTTAAAATTGTTGAGTTTTGAAGATCGAATATCATGTGATCGTATTGATAAAAAATTGTTATACTCTCCATATTGGAGTGGTGTAAGATCGTGTCTGGAATACGTTTGTTTAGTTTGGTTTTCTGACTATAATGTGAATATTAAAACATTGTTTTGTAAATTTGTTAAATTTTTGTTATAGGTATGAAGATATTGATTATGATGCAGTTTTCTGCCTTGAAGACTAGAAGACTACAGTTTGTTATCTGCAATTTGCATAACTCGTGAGTACTACTATGCAAATATAGTAATATAAGTATTACTACCGGGTCTCGGGATCTCTGAAAAAAACTTCTAAAGCTGAATGCAAAACTAATCGTTTTATTTGTTACACAAAGTTAGATCTGAATTGGTTTTCAATGGTTTCTGACACTGATTCCACATCGAAATGCAGTTTAGACATGCTAATAAATCCAAATGAATCTGCACACATAATTCGAATTGTTCGAGGCACAAGAACCCTGTTCAGGCCCATTTTCAAGAATGATTCATATAATTGTTAAGCAAGTGCTTTACAAGGACCACCAATGTTGAGGCAAGCATGGAAATGTACGATAGGTCATCGCCGGGTCGTTCTGAAGGTTGAATAAGTTCCACATTTCCGTCCACTGCATTATTTTTTGGTATTATTGTAAAAAAGAGTGATATCGAACACTTTTTGCTATTCTCATCCACTCTATTGCCATGATCTATAGTTGATACCAGAATAACTGCTTTTCTTTGTTTAGGTTTGGTGGTTTGTGCTGTAAAACCGAGCGAGAATTCGACAGGATGCTTTCGGTTTGGCAAAAACTTGTGAGATCTACGATATATTTTCTCTCCAATGTGCCCACGTAGTTGAAACGACATTCTTGAATCTCTTCAGACAACTCAAGGTAGGAATACCAACTACTTGCAGCAATATCGTATTTTTGAAGAAGCACTCGTTTTCCTTTTCTGTGGTCACTTCTGCACTAATTATGTAGCGAGTGTCTGATTGAGCTAAAATCTGTACCATCGCAAAACAAACCTGTCAAACATCCATGTTTACGATATGCGTCTCAAAAGGGCACAGCCCTCTGAATGAGACCAACATTTTATCAAATGTGCAGGGGCTTTAACAATTTTTTGAGGGCTCAACAATTTTTTTGAAAAGCTTCAAGTTTGCTATTTTGAATCTGGTATTTCCTATTGGAGGCATCATCAAACCGCAAACAAACCAGTAAGAAGGAAAATTGCGCCAGATACATTGTACATATGAAAATATCTCTTCCAGTCTCGTTCGTAGCCCGTAATGATCTAAGATCCTTGTGATTGGATTTGAAAAGTCCTTGGATGTATAAAAATCTGATAAAAGCCCGAATCTCACAAGCACCTGCCTTCTTGATAAAAGTAGGTAGAAATGTTTGGGGTCAATACTTCTTTACAATAAGTTTTTATAACGTTTTTTTATAACATAAATTTTTTGCATTTATGTGGCGGACAATTATTTCTACAATATCCTCCGTGAAAATGAGTTTCCAGGTTTCAAGAGGGGTTTTGGGCTGGTTTACTCTCGATGGCCCTTGCAATCCTCGACATTAATATTATGACGTGAGGTTTTGGTGTGTAATGGAGGCGCTTTAGCCCATTTGTTAACGCGACTTTTTCATAGTAGTAATAACTTTGCAATTCCACCAACATCCATCGTCTGAACTTCGTCTTCCGATCCATTTTCTTTCAGAATATTGGTCTGTTTTTTCACAAAATCACCCATATGTTTTTCATCGTTCGGCGACCAACAATAATCACTTACCTTACCTACAGAGTCATGGTCACTGAATATTTTTCGTCCTTCTCTCCCGAAACACCTTGCTCGATGCTTTACAAAATTTATTTCAATTCATCTGGAATTGCGGCTGCTTGAGCTTCATTACCATATAATTGCTGAGCAAGTGCTTTTATAAAATACGACTACTAATACCACCAATGTTGAGGCAAGCATGGAAAAGTACCATAAGTTATCGTCGAGTCCTTCTGGAGGTTTGCATCTACTGCATCATGTTTTGATACTAATGTAAAAAAGAATGCTATCGAGCATTTTTTGATATTCTCATTCATCATATTACTATGATCTATAGTTTACACCAGAATAACTGCTTTTCTTTGTTTAGGGACATATGACACCATAGTGGTTTGTGCTGTATCACCGAATAGCGAGGATTCGACAAGATAATTCGTGGTATCTGCGAAGTATTTTCTTTTTAATGCGCCACGTAGTTTAAACCATATTCTTGAAGCTCCTAGGATAACTCAAGGTGGGAATACCAACTGCTTACAGTAATATCGTAATTTGTATTTTTGAAGCACAACTTGTGATGGATGAGATATTTTCTTATGATCTGTGTTAGAAGCTTCTATCAAATCGATTTCCTTTCCTATGGACAATTCTATATTAATCATGTAGCGAGGCTCTGAATCATCCAAAATCTGTACCTTCAATCCATAATTGGCAGGTTTGTTTGGGATATGCATCCAAAAAAGCACAGACTCCTGAATGGCAACATCATTTTGTCAACTGCGCAGTGTTCTCCTAGGCTTTCATTACTTTTTGAGGGTTCAACAAGTTTTTCGAAAAGATATTTTAGACCGTTCATTTCTAGCGTAGGCATCGTAAAATCGTAAACAAACCAGTAAGAAGGAAAATTGTGCCAGAGACATTGTACATCTGAAAATATCTCTTCCAGTCTCGTTCGTAGCTCGTATTGATCTAAGATCCTCGTAATTGGATTTAATAAGTCCGTGGAGGAATAAAAGTCCGATAAAGGCACGAATCTCACAAGCATCTGCGTTCTTGATGAAACTAGGTAGAAATGTTTGTCGTAAATTTTTTCATAACATTAATTTCTTTCATTTAAGTGGCGGACAAATATTTCTACTATTTCCTCCGGGAAAATAAGGGGTTTTGAGCTGGTTTACTCTGGATAGTCTTTGCAATCCTCGTTGAACCGTAATAATATTATGACGTGAGGTTTTGGTGTGTAATGGAGGCGCTTTAGCCCATTTGTTAACGATATTTTTCAATAGTAGTAATTAATTTGACATTCCACCAACATCCATCGTCTGAACTTCGTCTTCCGATCCATCTTCTTTCAGAACATTGGTATGTTTTTTTCACAAAATCACTCATAGGTTTTTCATCGTTCGGAGACCAACTACAATCACTTACACTACTTTCAGAGTCATGATCACTGAATATTTCTTTGTCCTCCTTTTCAGAAACACCTTGCTCGGTGTTGTCCAAAATTTGCTTCAATTCGTCTGCAAATGCCGCTGCTTCAGCTTTATTACCACCTCCTTTTATGTCCTCAGATTTCTCCCCAAATTCACCATTGTTTGCTATTTCCAGTTATTCGGCATCTAAAAATGGCATTATAACTTCTATTAGGTACACAAGATCCGAATTCGCAAAAAAAACGTAAAAATACTGTCTTTGTACAAAATGATTTTAGCCGTTTCACTGAAAGCACAGCTGACTGCCCTCGACAAATTCTTCGAAATATTTGCTCGAGTCCCAGGGACTTTGATGTGGTACTTATTGGTATTAAATAGTCTGCGAAGTTATTGATAGCTCGCAGCGATTGCAGTAAGTAAATTTTTGCATACCTAACGTGCTATACGTCAAAGTAACTTATTTAGTCTAGATTTCCATAGAACAGATTACGGTACGAATTTTCCAGCTTAAAGAATATACTAGACTGCGGATTTACTTTATAGTCAATTGAGTCTTCTGGTATTCAAAAATCTAGTTCTTATGTGTGCTTTGTAGAGCAAGAGCAGCTGCTTCGGTGTATACAGATTTTTGTTGCGAAATAGCGCACCAAGCTCTGCTAGCCTGATTTTGCGATGTTAGCAACGTGGTCATGCCAGGACATATTGCTGTTGATCGAGACACCTAGTAGTCCGATTGACGAAAATGATGGAATGATCGATCCTGCCATAATGATATCAGAACCTGCTCTATTGGCTGTTGGCTTTCTTGGTAAACGCGGTGATGGGAGTTTGCTGCATTGAACTGGACCAAATTCCTGTCATCCCAGATTTAAACCTTCTCCAGATCTTGATTAATTGTTGTAATTTACTCCTGTCTGCGGCGATAAGTCTCAGTCACTGGTAAAGGTTTTTCTGATCTAAATTGGGAGTCATGTTCAAAGCTGTAAAGGAAATTGGGCGATATTTCTTGCTTTTTTTGATCAGGTTGAACTTAGGCCTTTCCAAGAAGATGGGTAAATCCCTTTTAGGTAAGACAGAGAAAAAAGTCTGTAAAAAATGGGTGTTAGTGGACATTTAGGATAATTCTATGATGACTTGGATAGATAATATATTTATTTGTTTTTATATGTTTCAATTTGTTTGTTTTTTTTTTTAATAGACAATCACCAAAAAAGAATTTATTTATTAATAATATTTATTGTTTTTTTTTTATTTGACTAGCTAAAATATGAAAATAAATAATCGAAATAATAATGAATACTTATATAAATATTTGTCCGTAATTCTTCAAGATTCAAGAATCGATGATCTAGTAAACCTATTTTGTGCGATACCATAAATTATACGCCGAAATTGCGATCGTGAACTTGAAGTCAGTCAACCTAGTTCAAACCAATCATCGGTACTCCCACGAAAACGACATTATTGTCGAGAAACTCTTCTGACACAGTTCCTTGGTAACCCACAAGGAATATCGCACAATATTTTCAGCACCGGCTTATTGTCTGTGCATAATAATGATAAAACAATATTACAAGTGTATCTATTGTATTTTATTTTAGTTGGCTGACAAGTTTAGTATACAGGATGTAAACACACAAGTGGATTTTTTTAATTATTCGACAAAGATTAATTTTCGATAAAGTTTTTAACTCTTGACACTAGTGTAAAAAGATCAAATAATTACGATTGGCTATAGAAAATTGTATAATTGAAAGCAATCACTCTCTAAACCAGGAAATATTTCTAATTTCATAGATCTATGATCCATTCAACGCATCTATCATCTTTCAGTTGGATGCCCAGTTATTAAATGGGCTCAACCACCAGGTTGTCTCTTTGTTGCTTTCCTAGTAGCCTCCGAAATAATAGACGGTAATGAAGATTGCAGCATTCAGAAATCGCATCGCACAATCGAAGACTATCCGTATTGTGTTCGTGAGTTAAATACGTGTTTCTGAAAAATTGTTGAGCCGCACCGTGGGCGGATGTATTTATTATCTGCTGATTGCACTTGCAAGAAGTTAAAATTAATCTTTTCGCGTAAAATATCCTTTGAAGGAGACAGTAAGATGGATTGTTATTGAACGGAATAAGTGAAAATTACAATAATTTATCGGATATGTCGCAAAAGTTGCAGTTTCGTTTGGCGCATTAACGGGTTTTTTTCGTTGGATTTATTTAACTCTATATTTGGTGGCTTTCTGATGTAGTGCACCTGGACAAAGTGCTTTATAAAGGCTTAAGTATTGCATGGTGATTATTTTTACAATACCGTGTAAACAACTACACGGAAACCCTGCTATGTAATTTGCGTATTATATCAAACTATTTCAACACAGAATATAAAATCTAATTTGTTAAGAACCAGGTGTTTAAATAATTTACCTCTAATTTTACTTTTGTTTCAAAAACAATAGCTTCAGTCGATTATTGTTATAAAAAAGTATTTTATTATTTTTCTTCGTTGATTTTCATTTGCATTAATAACATTCCACTGAATTGATGATTTATAATATTTTTAGATTTAAATCACTCAAAACTTGGACAGATTTGCCTTCAAAGCAAAAAGTGTTTTTTAGGGTTAGAATAGTGTCACTTTATACTTTGGAAGTGATGCGATTCTATCGATAAACTGTTATCGTCATAGTCATAGTCAAAGTCAAAAAGTACTTTATTGTCTAGAAATTCTAAGGTAACTAATCAGAATAAAAATAAATTACCCGATGAAAACACTGCAATGGGGATATTGAATAATTTACAGTCCTGGTGCCCCGTGGAGGTAGTTGCTAAGGGGTTGCAAACACATGAAAAAAATCGTGAAGGGAATCAGTCCCGGGCAGCACGAAACTTTTATGAACGCAAAATTATGTTCAATAACGAACATTTGAACATTGTCTGCTGGCAGGGGGTGGTGGGGTTAGTTTGGGTTAGCTTGCCAGCTAGGGGTGCGAATGAGTTCGAAAATGCAAATTTTCAAAACGATGTCGAGCAACTGGAAATTAGGGTGGATAATAATATTTTATATATGATTCACGAAAAAAAATGTCAGCTGCTCGTATGTCGGTGAAAAAGTTGTCAGCTGAGGTCACAAAAGGTTCCTGCTGCAGACGCAATGTTAGCTGGTGCGCACGAACTTTAATGCATCAGTTGACAATTTCTCCACCAACATACGAGCAGCTAATACTATTTTTCGTAAATATTAAATTAAATATTAGTATCCAATTAAATTACAAGTCAAGTGGTCAAATAAAGTCAGTTATTTCACCTTTAATCCTACATCTATTATGCTAGTCCGTCAAGCTAACTATAATACTACTTACTCGTTTAGATACCTACATGGGCCTTTTATCAAGCTGTTCCAGGGAAAATTGAGAGGTCGGTGGTTGTATACATAACTTGATTTTCTCGGGCTGTTTGATAGGATCGCTCGGGCTTTATGAACTTTTTCACTGGCTTAGCACATAATCAATCAATAAATTGTACTGTATATCGCTATCGAGAAAACATTCACGGTTATAGGCATTTATAGAAGTGCATTTCAAAACATTCAATAATTCTCTTACCTTCCCGAATAATCACCTTCTAGGTGATAATATACATTAAAACAGTCTCATGGATGTCAGAAAGATTGGTTTCGGAGTTTGTCGGTTAGTTTCCTGGATCTGTTTCAATATTTAAAAGGAAAAGTTAAAAATTCAGTCAATGTTTATTTCTGATATCATCACCTACAGACGGCAGATGAGACAGCCACAGCAGACTTGACAATAATTGTTGGTTGCCTATTGAAGGATACTCTTGGCATGTTGCCTGGTGTACATGTTTCTCTAGCGATCCTCGGCGATTTTGATGTGTTTGCAGATCAAGCTAGCAAGAAACAACATAATTTATAGATATGCTACCATCAGTTTGATGTTTTTCGCCTTCGCTTGATGTACGCTGGCAAGATGTTTTAGTGATTGCTTTGTGTTCCCTAAATTCGGCAACATCGCCCGGGTTGCTTCGCAGTGGGTTCCAACAGAGACGCAGGCTCTTGGCTAAAGGTGCGGACAGACCTGAATCATTGGACCGTGGATTTATTCGTTTAGCGTTTTTGATGTCCGGAGTTTAAAATGGCTGCGGGCCGGCATGGTTCCTGTTTGTTTGGTCATTGTGGATAATGGTTTTATCGTCGGTTTTCTTTGTCCTGCCAGTAATACATAATATCATAAAGCTTTAGGTACGTTTTATTGCATATTAAAGATATTATTAAATTTGATGACAACCATCTTGTTGTATTTTACGTGTTGTCGTAGGACAATGTAGAGCTGGCCTATGGGTCGAATTTTTTCTAGCCCTTTAACATTGAACGAGGTGGAGATCTTGATTTGACCTAGTTATCTTTCTTGGTAAGCCTTTCAAAGAGGAGGTAGTGCGTAGGCCTGATAAAAAGTAAAAACATCTCTAATTCGCCCTTATCGGGCGCGTAATCTTATTTCGGGCTAGAGAAGTTGGCATAGTTACCAGTTTAGTGTAGGAAAATTAATTAACTGAATTTGTTGGATTATGGTCTGAAGTCAAGATTTCTTTTGGTAACTGGCCACTTGCGGAGGATTCTCGAACAAAATATGCCGTTCCCTTCCTCAAGGGGTGCCTGTAGGAGAGAGCCTTGCTCCCATTCGTC
The DNA here is from genome assembly GCA_016904865.1 of Pissodes strobi. Classification (NCBI taxonomy): domain Eukaryota; kingdom Metazoa; phylum Arthropoda; class Insecta; order Coleoptera; family Curculionidae; genus Pissodes; species Pissodes strobi. The sequence goes on along the minus strand of MU183214.1, from coordinate 149,113 downwards.
ATCACTACCAAGTAGCTACCAGCCTGTGCGTGTCAGTGTTTTTTTATATTGACTGCAGCCACAGAGTTACGGGATGTCCAGATGGGCACTACCTAAAATTGCTACTGAGACTTTATGGGTCCCAAGGCGTCTAGCAGCCTACGCTCAGAAGGCCGGAGGTGATATCGGCGGAGATCAGGTAAGATAGGTTTGTGATCTTCTACATAATGTTATTGGCGTGGTATTAGTATTTTCAGCGCTGTATTAGATTGCGTGTTTTACTTCTTTCCGCGTTGTATTGATATAAATATTTTTGAAACTGTTTAGGTGTATGCATAGCTTACCGAGGCTAATTTAAATAAGTATACTTCTGGCAGGATACTATTTACTAGTGCGGTTCAGTTAATGCTTATAGTTTTTTCCACATTATATTTCCCTCTTCTTACAATTTAATATATATCGTGGTAAATGATAAACATTGTCATTCTGACTGATGAAATATCTGATTATAATAATTTTACGTTTGGCACTTCATAACTGATCCGTTAAGCTTTACTTATATACAACTGCGACACGTATACCAGGGTAGACGCGCACGAGGTTTTGTAGTAATAAATATTATCCCCATGACTTTTATTAGTAGTATGATGAGACGAAAGATACCTTATGTGTTTATTATTAATTTGTTGAAATTGATTTTGATCTTTCGTGATCATTTCGTATATTATATTGCTACTTCCGATATAGTCAAACGTGCCTAACAATTGTTCTATCATTCTTTTATCTATTTCATTTCCATTTTAATTTTATTTAATTAAAATTACAGTCTGTATGTATACACAACTAAAGATTTGACTGGTAAAAGATCGTCATCAGGCTGCTCATTGAAATCTGGAAAAATCAGTAATTGATTATATAAAAATAATTAATATTTTATGACATGACAAATTCAAATAATTTAAATAAATACCTTTAGTATTGTCGGCGTCTTGAGTGATCATTTCCATAATTGGTCGCCATCAAACCATTTGCAGGTGTATTTACCTTCCTCCAGCTGCCATCCATAATCCAGTGGGTCCAATGTGGACGGAGCTTGCTTGTGCACGTTACTCCAAATACTCGGTAATTGCTGTTTTAATTCAGAGTATGATGATGGCAAGAGAGATGCGTCGAAGCCCTTATCAAGCAATGCAAATTCGTTGTCATCTTTTCCTAGTTTATATACTCTCATGAAGGTTGCCACACGTGCATCACTAACTCTTTTTATTGTCCTAAAGCCGTACATAGTACACACAAATTCAGATTTCATTGCAGTATTTATTGCTATCTGCGATTTATTGAAAGAAAACATTGCCAATGCTATGCCAACCATCGAAAAAATTGCTCGAAAGGCAATTATATTTACTGATTCTCCTAGTACAATAAAAAAAATCTCAAATAATAAAGGAACTAAGGATCTAGATCATATATCATTTCTAACCGAACAGATTATAATAGAATCGAATGCAAACGAATTGATATCAGGATATGTTGGATTCAAAGGGAAACGAGAAAGCAGACCACCCAGCCAGTGTAGGGAGAATCCTAAGGATACCTTATCCTATACAGCTGGATAAAAATGATTACATCCCTGTTATAAAAGCGAAGCATTATCTGAGCTGGAACAGCTTCTGGGGGAGATATTGAGTAGGAGAGGGCAGAGATATTCAGCCCTAGTTGAGAGTTTTTGTAAAAGACCATGGTTCTTTGAGTCGGAGTTTCTAAGTAGACGTCATGTAACTACGATAATATAATTAGACTACGAACCAACCACTACTTAACCCCTCAACATCTGCAGAGACTGGGATACCCCGGAATGTGAGTGTGGGGAGCTGGGTACCTACCATCATCTTCTTCGAGTGTAAAAATATTGTAGACGTCATGAAACTACTATAATTAAACTAGATACCAACCATTACTTAACCCCTCAACATCTGCAGAGACTGAGTGTCAGGGATACCCCGGAATGTGAGTGTGGAGAGCTGGGTACCTTACATCATCTTCTTCGAGTGTAAAAATAATAGACCAAATTTATATGAAATACTGGTGAAAATATCAAACTCCAATATCCTTATTCAGTTTAACCCTAAAGGTGACATCATTAAAATTGTAATAACGTATTTAAGCGATAATATTTAAAGTTGTAAACTCTGAGCTGTTAATTTGGAGAATCCTTTTATTAAGTACCAGCGCTTGATCCGATGCATCATTTCTTTTTGTGAAAGGCTCCCGATGAATGAGAAAAGTATCAACCTGTGTTGTGTTGTCTGTCTGACTAATAGCTTGGAGAGGAGCCATCCTCCGGCGCGATTCATTTCGCAATCCCAAAAGATTATAAATACTCGGTCTGGCTAAATACCTAGAGTAAGAGCCAATAAGCAAAAAAAGGGCGAGTCAGCTTTGCCCCATTTGTGTAGGGAATCAGCACATTTCCCACAACCTGTTCCAACTCGGTTGAGCATTGACCACAGTGTACGTGAAGTCAGCTCCATTAAAACCTTGAGTTGGATCGTCTAGGTGGAGTTAATGATCTCTTGTGTTTGCCTTTTACGTAGTAACTAATTTATGAGTCGCATGAAAGTATTAATTCCATTCTAGTGCTGATCAAATTGTTGGATGTCTTGATTTGAACTGATGGTATTGCCTTGTTATGTCCCCTAACGAGAGTTGCGGTTCTTCGAATATCTGGTGGTGTGATATTACTGAGTACTGAGAACCATCGCGTTGGTGTTGGTCATATAATCCCAATAATCAGTCTTGTCGTTTGATTAAGTTGCATGTTTGGCGATTATATCATTGATTGTTCTCAGTGTACCAGCAACGTTTTCAAGATGTAGGTTGAATTTTTAGTGATCTATCAAGTGTCACGCCTAAATTCTCGGGATTCCTGCTGTGGTTATAATACTCTACAAGTGGAATTCAACGGCAAGCCCGCTTGAAAGATGGAAGCAGCAGATTTCTGTTTTCGACAGTTTGGACAAACTTTCCATTTTTTGAAGTAATCATTAAGCTTAGCAAGGTACTTGATCAAGACCTGCTCAGTTGGTAATGTGAGTTTGTGTTGGTAGGAAATCGCCAAGTCTGCACAGGCAAATTTTTTACACTTCGTCTCAAGTAGGTCAGCCGAATAAAGATTGAATACGCATGGGGCGAGCACTAACCTTTTCGGGAGGACCTTGTTCAATTTTCCAATACTGGTACTGTTCTTAGTAACGCAATGATTCTATGGCTAAGGATATATAGTAAAATACTCCAAGAATAAGAAGGCAGGGTGGCCTAGCGCCTTATAGGGTTAGGGCCTTCCTGGATCTGAAGAGTGAGAACATGACGCCTGTGACAGGACTCCTAGCAGGGAGCTGTCGCTTACCAGGGGAATTTTCATCTGCTGCGGATTGTGGAAGTTCCGAATGCAGGCGGTGTTTGAAGACGATGAATCATTCTCATCATACCGACTTAAGAAAGATCCAGCCGAGAAAGCTGTGTGCTTTCGCTAGGGAGGCCCGGCTACCGGGCTGAATTCGTGTGCAAGTGGGCACACAATGGACGAAAGCTGGTCGCCTGCGTGCAAGGGATGCTTCCCACGCGTTTCAAATTTATTGATTCATAGAACATGTATTGCTTATAGTTGTGTAGTTTCATAAAAGATAAATTATTAATTGTTTTAGTAGATTAAGGAACATGTTGCGCTGCCTTTGACTTTTTCGATGAATTTGAATTGATTTACTGAGAAAGGATATCAAGAGTAAAATAGCCAGATGCCCGACATTCAAATAGCAGAGGGAGAGTTCACACACAGAGAATGGATGGCCTTATTTTTTTGCGAAAGAAGTAGTCAATGCGAAGAGCTATACCGTAAGAGAAAATGGTCCTAATACATACAAGGAACAAAAAATAGATTCAAAAATTGAATTTAATATCTAAAAAAATATATATTAATATTCATGGCTTAATCAAAGCACTGCCGCCGCGGTAGGGAATTTGTAGACTAAAAATCTTTTCACCTATCTACACTTTATTGCCAATATTTTTATTTAAAATAGGTAACCAAACCATGACTTTATGTATTATCCTATAAATTATTAATTACCGGCCGGTAGTATATCACAGGATACTGTTGGTAGTCGGCAGCCAAAGAATAAATTTAGAATGTACAAAGCGAAGAAGGAAGAAAAACGAATCATAAAGAAGACTGAACCCTAAATGTATTCATGGTTTCAGAAAACGTGTTAACATGATTTCAGGTTAACTATTAATTCTTTTGTGTTTTACAGGCCTTTTTAAATTTAAATTTTAACATTATGTATTTTGAATAGGATCGTATTTACATAAGTTCATGGCTATGAATAACCTGCGAGACGACGAGCCATCGCGCGGTGATTTGGACTGACATGATTTTATTTATTTCTGAACTCGGTCGAAATAACAACAGTGCCATTATTTAAATATTATAAAGTTCGTAAAGTAAAGGCCGGAAGCATAAGTGAAACCCTTTAGGTACGAAGGTGTAACATAATATAACTAATTT
>MU183214.1:15617-141727 GCA_016904865.1 Pissodes strobi | reverse complement strand
CTCGTGGTTGGATATGAAGAGTTCTTGGATGTAAAAAGTCCGATAAAGGTACGAATCCCACAAGCATCTGTGTTCTTGATAAAAGTAAATAGAATTATTTGTTGGCAATTTTTCCTTACAGTATTTTTTTTCACTTGCGTGGCGGGCAATTTCTTCTATCTTATCCTTCGCAAAATGGAAGTTCCATGTTTCAAGTGGGGGCAGATTTACTCTGAATGCTCCTTACAATCCGGGTTGAATCGTAATAATATTGAGTCTTAGATTTTTGGCGCGTAATGGAGGTGCTTTAGCATAGGAGCAATAACATTTACATGTTATTGCTCCTATATTGATCTACACCAACATTCATCGTCTGAACCTCCTCTTCCTCAGTCTTCTTCCAGAAAGTTGGTTTGCTTTTTTTCCACAAAAGCTCTCAGTTGTTTTCCATCATTCGAAGGCCAACCACAATCAATTACACTAATTATCATGGTCACTAAATATTTCTTCGTCCTTCTCCTCAGAATCATTTTTTCGACGCTCTTTAAAATTTGCTTTATTGCTTCACTTTTACCATCTGCAATTGCCGTCGCTTGTTTTTCATTATTACCTCCTTTGCGGTCATCAAGTTCCTCCCAAAATTCATCAGATACCAGTCTATTCTCCTACTTATTACCCACTTGTATCTGTAAGTAATGACAAATCTTATATCCAATTATTGCAATAGTTAACTCTGGAACTGCAATCTTCGTTGAGCCAAAATAATATTGTCTCGTGGGCCTTTGATGCGTAATGGAGGGGCTTTAACCTATTTCCATGTGTTATCTTGTCGATTGTAATATTTGGTTTGCAAGTCCAATTGGTCTCCATCAACATCCATCATCTGAGCCTCGTTTTCCGATCCATTTTCTTCCACAACTTTTATTTGTTTTGCACAAAAGCGCTCAGGGGTTCTTCATTGTTTGAAGACCAATTCCTTACAGAGTCATGAACTCTGAATATTCCTTCGTCCTCCTCTTCAGAATCATTTTATTCAGCGCTGCACAAAATTTGCTTCACTCCGTCACTTCTACCATTTGCATATGCCGAGGCTTAAACTTCATTATTACCTCCTTTTTGGTCATTAGATTGATCCCAAAATTCGTCTTTGTTTGTAATTCTTCATCTCTTAGCGGTGAGAACAAAACAGAACCTGACAGATCATAATGTGGAAACCTTACTGATATTTACCAAAATCTGGCACTTGAACTACTAATATAAGACACATGTGTTTACGCTCGAAGTGATGAGCACGTACTGGTACTAACCGTATCGCTCGAAGCATAACTGATCGCTCCATTACACCTACACGAATTATTCGAAATATTTGAGAACAAATAAATGCTCGGGTATCATGAACCCCGGTGGTAGTACTTACGGGTTAAAGATTTCAGTTGATTGATGGTGCATCAAGACCAAACTTAAAATTGCAGGCCTGGAGCTCTATTACCTACTTCACCCTAGATCGTGGAAAGACTGATGGTTGATATGTCCAAAATATTCAAATTGGAATACTCTGGCTTTCAAACGGCAAATTATACAGGCGACGCTATAATTTCGTCTCTAACGACACTACTTGAGGTATAATGAAAGTAAGTTCTTAGGTTGTTCTTAGTGTATCGATTTTTCAATTTTGACTAAAAATTTCGTAGATGCTCTACTTATCACCAAGCAGTTTATTTTGTTTGGTATTTGGCTAGCTTCGATATATCGCATATTATTCAGTCTTTACCTAAGCCAAATTATGCATATTTCGCTATAACAATATAAATCAGCTTCTAATACATGTCAAGACTTCTAAAGAAGTACATCATATATACTTTATTTAAAAAATATCATTATGTACATGATTATTTTGTTACAGTATATGGTTGGGAGTTGAGAAAAACATCAGTCTTCTGGATACTTTTCTAAAATTATACGGAAAGAATAAAATAACTTCTACAAAATTAAAATTGGTTACTCATCTATCTTACTCATACTTCTACTTATATGTGTAACCTTTTTCTTCTTCTTTTCTAGTAAACGTGACCGAAACCTTATAATGATGACAGTTCTAATACTCCTCCTCGTTTTTTAAATTTTTATATAAAAATCGCAAATATGAATAATATGAATACGTTTTAACTTATACTTATCTCATTCCTAAGATAAATAAATGTATCTTTACTTAAAGACTTTGTCAAAATATCTGCTAAATTTTGATCTGTTGAAACATATTCCAAACTAATATCCTTCCGTAACACCAAATCTTTTAAATAGTGATGCTTTATATCGATATGTTTAGCCCTTTTCGAGTTTTCGTAACTTTTTGACATCATAATTGAACTTTTATTGCCACAAAATAAAACAGTTTAATTTTTCAACTGAAAATCTTTTAAAATCCCCTTTAATGCATAAGATCTTGAGCAGAAGCAGCCGCTACCACGTACTCCGCTTCAGCTGAAGACAGTGCGACGCAGTTTTGCTTCTTTGAGGACCATGATACTGGGTTTTCCCATATAACACAACGCAGATACCGTAATATTCGTTTTCCAGCATTCCAGGTTTTGTTCGTTGGTCGATCTAAGAATCTACTAAGGTAGGAAACAGCATAACCAATGTCTGGTCTACTAGTTGTAGTTAGATACATTTATCCTCCAATAAGCTGTCGATAGGATATATCTGTAAGTATCTTGCTTTCTTCATTATTCTGAAAACCTTACTCCATTGGTGTTGTCTTTGGGTTACAATTTTCCATTTTAAAATTTTTCACTAACTTTTCTATAAATTTGAATTGATCAATTTTCAGTATATTTTCTGTCCTTGTTATATTCATACCCAGGAAATTTTTGATCTCTCCTAAATCTTTTGCTTTGAAGTATTTCTGTAGAAGTTTTACAATTTCTCCTATATATTTTTGCTCTCCGACTAATAATATATCGTCCACGTAAATCAGAATCCATATCTTTCCATTGTAATATAGACAACAGTCACATTTTGATCTTTCAAAGTTATTCTTCAAAGCAAAATCATTGAACGTGTCGTTCCACACTTGGGCGATTCCTTTAACCCATAGAGCGCTCGATTTAGTCTCAATATAGGGGTTTTACTTTTTAATCCTTCTGGTGCATAAATATATACTTCGCTTTCCAAAAATCCATTGAGAAAAGCAGTAGGAATGTCTAATTGTCCTACCTTCCAGTTGTTTTGTAGTGAAATCGATAAAAGAAGCCTTATTGTTGAGGTTCTTGCTACTGGAGAGTATACTGGTTGAAAAGAATCCTCCTCCTTTATCTGAAATTCTTTTGCTACGACTCTAGCTTTCTTAGTCCCATCTTCTTTCGTTCTGAATACCCATTTTGTTTGAATTGCTCTCTTTCCTTCTGGTAGCTTTGTCTCCTTTCATGTTTCTAATTTTTCAAGTCACTCTAATTTCTTCTTAACTGCTTCTTCCCATTCTTTATCTTTTATTGCTTCCTTGTTTTCTATAGGATCTTCCTCACTAGATGATATCAGACAATATGCCATGTAGGTTTCATATTTACTTAGATGCTTCGGTTTGTTTACTGGTCTTCCTCTGCTAGTAGTTTCGGTCGTCGGTACTATACATTCTTCATAACTTTCTGAGCCTGAACTTTCTGACTCTTCCTGTTGAATTGCTTCTTCTGTATCACTTTCTTGTATTTCTATTTCAATCTGATTTATGCCTTCTTGTAGATCGTTCACCTCCTCAATAATCTGTATTGCTATCTGTTTTTCTTCATCTTCTGTTCTTTTCTTCTTTATTTCATGATAATTAATTTGTTTTTCATTAAATCTGACATCTATGGAGCAAATAATCTTGTTATTTTCATAATCCCACAATCTATATCCAGGTCCAGTGTAACCTATATGTATACACGGTTGTGCTCTTCCCTCAAGCTTATTTTGTCTAGGTAAAATTACAGCCCAAGCCTGGCTCCCAAAAATTCTTAGTGTTGACAAATCCTTTTTACCATACCATCTGAGGGCTGGCGTTTCTCCATTGTTGGCTTCTGTGGGCGACCTGTTTATTTCATATGCTGAACATAGAACTGCTTCACCCCGTAATTCTCCTGGTAAATTCGTTTCAGCGAATTTTACTCTGACCTTGTCCATAATTGTTCGGTTCATACGTTCTGATACACCATTTTCCTGCGGAGTATATGGCATCGTGTATTCCAACTCAATACCTTTATTTCTACAGAAATATTTTAAATCATTCGTTACAAATTCCCCGCCATTGTCTACACGAATTCTTTGCGTTTTTAGCCCATGTCGAGTTTTTATTAATTTTATGAAATCAATTATGTTTTGATCACCCTCGCTTTTATTTTTTAATAATTTAACAATCAAAAAATGAGAATAATCATCTATTAACACTTGAAAATACCTGTGACCCTCTGATGTGGGCGTTTTTGAAGGACCCATAATATCAGAATGAATCAATTGACCAATTTTAGCAGTTCGCTGTCCAAGTCTAAAAAAAGGCTTTCTAGTACTTTTCCCTTCAGCACGATTATCAAAAGGTAAACCTAACTTACTTAAACTATGCCTATTCATGTGACCCAATCTCTTATGCCAAAGTTTTCTATCTACATTTTCACCTACGTACAAGTTAGACTCTTTTTTCTGGCAATTTTGTGTTTTAAAATCAAAGCTTAATAAAAATAAATCATTAACTGAATTACAGTAAAAACTTGACTCATTTTTAGATAAAACTGCCTGTTTTTTACCTTCTCTATTATTATTAAACATAACCTTGAAACCTTGCTTTAATAATTTAGACACAGAAATCAAATTATGTGACATAAGTACCTGGCACAATCAAAGCATCTATTTTAATGTCCTTAGCCTGATACTTCCCTTTCCATGTTCCTCTTCTTTCTGCATATAAATTCTGATTGTCCTTTGCTGTTCCAATCTTAATGGTCTCAATTTCCTTGATGTCTGTCATGTATGGTTCCATTTCTCCCATAACCATATACTGTGTGCATCCAGAGTCTAGAACAAGGTAGTTCATACCTTTTGTAGTCCGATTTGTATTACTGCTTAAAGCAATGAATGCAATTTCCTTGTTATTTTCTTGGTTTGACAGATTTGCATGTCTAGTTCGAGTATAGCTACTTCCTCTTCGTACTCCTCTCCTACTTCTTGAAAAACCTCGAGCTCTGTCTGTATTTTTCTTGGGACAATCTCGATAAAAATGTTCACCATTGCATCTATAATATCTATTATTTTGACTATACTTATTCATGTAAAAAGCCGAGTTATCACCTCTGTATTTTTCAGGTTGGCTCCAGTGGCGGCTATTTAGCGGAAGTAAGGGAAGTGCCACTTCCTCAAGAAAATGTAATTTAAAGAAATACAATTAATTCATTCATCAGTAAAATAATATATTTTAAGATTCAATGATAAAATGTTCTTAGTTTAGGAATAATCTGTTTCCCGTTACCCCTCTAATAACTAATAATTCAATTATTTTCAAATATTAAAATCAAAGCTTCATAAAACAAGAACAAGAATCTCGCCACCTGCACAACTATAGCACTATCGAATAAAATAGAGGTGAACCCACATGAAAATGTCTATTTCTTTTCGCGTACGCGCCGATAGCAGTGACAATCTCATTATCATTTGTGTAGACCCATGATACAAAGAATAACAGGTATGATATTCCCGAGTGCCCAATTCGGTCGAGTTCGCGCATTACGTCACAATGAGAGTTATCTGAAATAGTCGCCATAAGAACTGTTATATTGATTATATTTAATTGACGATTATTAGACATTTGAATAAAAACGCTATTAATATATCACTGTTTTGGGTTTATTTAGGTTAATGAAAGGTATTTTATTATTTTGATTTGTTAATAAACTAAATACATAATCAATATACATCAAAATTGAGAAATAATGTTCAATATATGGAATGCACATATAAATGCATAGAAATGTTATAAATAAGAAACAAATCTTTAGCAACGAAGATTTTATCAAAAGAAATTTATAGAATAATTTAAATTCTTGTTAATTGACATTTCAGCAGAGTTGCTACTATATACACTTTATTATAGAATGATTATAGCAGGGAACATAAAGAAATATTAGGTATTATAATAGATATATAGTTGATATTATAAGGGAAGGTATAGTGGATTGGTTTTGTTTCACAGATGGAAAGATCTACTTATTTATCTCCTCATATCGGAATTGTATTTATTTAAAAATGACAAAAAAATAAACAAACTTTTTATTTATTTTTTTTTATAACATTTATTTAATACAACTCAATATTACAATACAATAAATATATAAATCCCTAATCAGTGCTTTAAGCTCTAGCCTCGAACATACTAATTACAACTTTTGTGTCGGAGAGATTCTAACTAATATTTAGATACCACTTAAATAGTTTTATAAAAACATTATAATTTATTTATTTATTTATTCTTGTATTAATAAGTTTTACAAAGCCAATAATAGATACAATCAAACTAAAAACTAAACCTACAAACTAGGAACATATCCTTATATCTATTTCTCCTTTTATTTGTTTTTTAAACAATTCAACTGAAATACAATACTACAATACCTATTAAAATTATTACACAGCCTTATCAATGGAGAATCTTTATAAAGATTAGTTCTAGGTGCATACATAAATAACAAATCTGTACATCTTGTATTTGCCTGACCAACTCTAAAAAGGATTCTTTTTAAAAACTCCTTACTATCAATGTAAACATTTATCAATTTATAAAGAAAATAATTAATAAGATTTCTAATATTTTCCAGTACTCTATTGTATGATTTACATGCTTGCACATACATTTAAGCCTATATTTGTATTAGTCATTATTTTGCAAATGTTATTTTGGGACCTACTTAGTGTTATATTTACGTACATCACAACAACAATGTTAATATTAGAAATTTGTTTTGTCACTATTGATTTTTAATTTATTGTAAAACCAGTTTAGATACAACTTTAGGTCATCATTTACAAGCCTATTTAATGCATTAACTTCCCCACCTGTGTATACCAAAGCTGTATCATCAGCAAAAGTAAAGTACCGTGCCATAAGTCCTGCACATCTTAAATTAAATACATATAGTGAAAAGATTAATGGCCCCAGAACCGAGCCCTGCGGCACACCACAATCACTGGGTAAAATATCAGTACTGAAGTCTTTCGCAGATCTACAAAAACAGTTACAAATAATTGTTTATTATCCAATGTTTTATATATGTAATCCACAATATCCATTGTTGCACTAGCACTGAGCAATGATATCTTCCACAAACTTCTTCGATTCTCTCTTCGAAAGCCTCTCCTGTCTTTTTACCTGGTTTACAGATAAATCTTCGGATTTTGGCAGATGAAGACAAGGTACTGCATTGCGCTTTAGACTGGGTCCTTTTTTATGTTCGTATTGCAACAATTCATGTTGCAAATTTATTTCATGGTCTTCTGACTTGAAATATTTTCAACAAATTCTCGAGGTTTTAGTATTAAAATGGTCTTTACGGCAACAAGCAGTAACCCATGGTTTTTCAACAATATTGTCTTTGAGAGAAGCATGACATCTTACAGATTTCTCAGCACGTTTTGTCTGATTGTCACTCAGACAACCATCTACAGCACAACGCATTTTTAATATGTGTAGTTTATAACTAACCTTAAAAATGCAAAAAATCACAAATTAATGTTGTCGTAATTACTTGCTCAATAATTAATTGTTTATGATACCTCATATAGCTTTTAAAACAACAAAATAAGTTACTATTGTCCACACAAAGTCACACTAACTAATAGTTCAAAATAGTTTTAATAACCTGATTTGTTTTAAGTTTTTTTACACTAAAGAGTCTCCAAATTCAACTTAAATGTCACAACTCTCATAAAATGCTGACAAAACACCACAAAATACACGGCAAAATAAACAAAGCTTAAAATATCATGAAAGTCTCCATGTAAACCGGTGGATTTTAATGGCGGCAACTCTCATTGTGACGTCGACAGGAGCGAGTCAGCTGATATTGGCGTGCGCAATATCATACCTGTTATTCTTTATATCATGGTGTAGACCTTTAAGGAAGAGGCAGCGCTCGAGAGCCGTCAAGTCATCAAAAGTGTAAGCGCAACTAGTTGGTTGCCATGACAACGATGACGTCGTAATGGTCGTACATTTGTTGGGTTTGCAATGATTGGAAGAGCTGGCGTGTAGCACTTCCATTCTCAGATCAACGCGAAAGCACGTTGTTTCGTTTATTGCGAGTTTATTAGGGGACATTCCGCCGTGAATTCTTGGAATTATTTTTTATTTACATTCAACGGTTGATCCATTATAGTATTATACAAGAGATATTTTCTATATATTCTAGTTTTAATGTGTTATTCCTAGACATTTGTATTAGCAACAAAATGATTTGTTGCTAATACAATATGAACATATTTTATTTTTTGATGATTTACCTAAAAAATACCGGTAATAATTATTAACAAATTTTGGCAGTTTGGGCGTGGACCCCAAAAATTTTTCGTCTGCGGCGCTGTTCCCTCTACCGATGTCGGAAACTCTTCCCCACTTTTCAAAGGCGCGAGCCGCCACTGGTTGGCTCTCCTTAAACTTTAGTTCAGCATCAAGTAATCTGCTTTTTACGAACTCCATTGTGATACCAGTCGTTTGAGTTTCAATAGCTGCTATTAGGTTTGTTCTAGCAGCGATGTCAAACGGTTCCAAACCGTACAGAGTTTGCGCACAGCCATATAAGCGACGCTTATATCGTTATGCGCAAACTCCGGACGGTTTGAAACCGTTTGAAATCGCTGCTAGAACAGACCTATTATATTATCATATTTTTCTGACATTGTCAATAAAAGATAGCATACCCTGTCACTTTCGTCCAAATTAGCTCCTGCTCCTTCTAGCTCTCTCAACAATGACTCTACGTTCATAAAATGCTCCTGCAGCTCATCGGTTGTATATTTTAATTTAAACAACCTTTTCATAATATGTAACTTCATTAAAGGACTTTTTCTTTCAAAAATATTCTGCAAAGACTTCAACATGTCACATGCAGATTTGGCATCCTTGATATATTCCAGGTGCTTGTCTGTTATACATTGCACTATAATACACCTTGCCTTCGTATCGTCTTTGTCATGCTGCACCTTCTCAGTAGTGGACAAGTTGTCATACTGATCCTTCGTTACCTTCACTACACCTTGGACACCTTCTTTTTCCAGTAATATTTCTACCCTGAATCTCCAGTTATTGTAGTTGCTGCTAGTCAACTGTGGAAACGGTACAATCGTGGATGTGGCCATTTTTCTAAAAAAAAAATTATTTCTTCAGTGGTTCTCTAATTTCCAAATATTCTTGATTTTTCGCAGTTTGACTTCTCCTGGGCCCATAACCTGTTACAGTATATGGTTGGGAGTTGAGAAAAACATCAATCTTCTAGATACTTTTCTATAATTATACAGAAAGAATAAAATAACTTCTACAAAGTTAAAATTGCTTACTCATCTATCTTACTCATACTTCTACTTATATGTCTAACCTTTTTCTTCTTCTTTTCTAGTAAACGTGGCCGAAACCTTATAATGATGACAGTTCTAATATATTTGTTTATTTATTTTTATTCCCAATAAGACTTCCTTTGGAATTCCTGACTTTTTGAAGAATTTTTTCAAATTTACCAGTTCCGAGTTCTTGTATGATCTCAGCGGTCAGGGATCAATATTCGAAAATGGAAAAACCATATTTTTAATTATTGTCATCATATTGTAAATCTAATGCTTTTTTGCAATATTTATCTGGTGAATTTGAATAGTAATGAATATTAATGACTACGACACAAGCCTTAGACAAGAGTCGTAATAGTCATATGAGAGTTGCATGCACTATTTTTTTACGACCAGTCAAATGAAAGACATAAATCTCTAGTGTTCGGAAACATCCTGTATATTATTTATTTCTATAATTCTGTTGGGCACATTGATTAGATTGCAACTTGATGGCTTGCACATGTCGACTTTAATTATTGATTCACAGTTTATTGTAATTTCATATATTAATGATTGCCTGGACTGTAACATTGTAAATGCTATTAAATACAGTATTGCGATTTTCTCCTTTTGCTAGTCGATTTGTGTTATCGATACTCTGGCTACCTTACTTCCCGCGACCTTACTTTCGGACCTGCTCGACAGGTATATCCATTTGGAGCGCCACTTGACAGAGGAGTTATATATTCTTTTTTGCGAATATTGATAGCCCTTCTCGCCTGAACACTTAAGGCAAATAGGCCGTTTTTGGTATCGGAATTTATCATTGCTATTTTTGCTCCTCAGGTCTAACTACCGCCTGATTGTATCGTTACAGTATTAAGGAAATTGAGTAGAATATAATATATTTTCTAAAATTATTGGCCATATCGTCTATAAACGTTGGTGTTGAACTAGTGTGGTGACACCCTTCCATGGAATAGAACTCCTTCTGTGAGGTAGAATTTCACGCTGACCTAGCTAATCTCGCCGTCAGTTAGCCATAACGAGGCCTTTTTTTGTCAGTGTGACGCAACCACATGGTGGAGGCGTACTACGAAGGAAGCGCCAGTGTCTACAGCTTGACCAGAATCAAGTAAAATCGATTTTAATTTATTTAAGTGCCTTAATTACCGTATGTTCCTTACCGTTATATATTCTTTTGATTAATGGATTTCTAGCTAGGCGACTGTAGGTAGTTTGCCTTAATTACCGTATATAGCTTACCGGTATATATCATTTTAATTAATGAATATATAAACAAATGACTGTAGATCATTTGCCTTAATTATCGTATGTTTCTTATCGTGATATATAATTTGAGTTTATAAAGCATAGTTTAACAAGTAGTATCTTATGTTGCTTTGATTTATTATTCTTGTAATATCGGTGAGATACCTTACAAGAGAATCTTCTCATTAGTTTAAGAGCGTAACCATAACCTAAAATTGATTTGAGATAGGATCGATTGTCCTCAATGAGTTGGTGTAAGTTTACATTTTTAAATAAATAAGTAAATTTGATGTTTATTTTGGTAAATTTCTGTCAAAATAACAAGTAATCTGTGTATTCAAAAATTTTAAACGTTCTTCTAGAGGGTATTTTTCTAAATTTTATTACCTTATTTTCAAGGATCAATAATCATTGATAATCTCTTGTACAACATTTAGTGGCGCCTTACCCTAACTGCCAAGACTTAGACCGACGCCTTAAAAACAATTTAATCTGCTGAGTAAACCTGGCATATGGAGTGAGCAAATAGCTAATAAGGGTACAGATTTGACACCCAACGCTTAAGGCTGGTTACAGGACTTAAATTAGTTGAATGAGTTGTGATTTTTCTTATATATTTAAGTCCAGCGGAGCAAACGCATGATATACCAACTCACACCGACCTCATATTTTAATATTATATTCTTCAACGACGTAATATCATTGTGCTGACGCGAAATCCTTCATTAATTTAAACTCCATCAGATATTCTAAATCCATTTGTGGCAGTCGCAATTTTTCAAGTTGAATCGAATTGGCATGGCGTGTACCCATCACGAACATAAACAGAGAACATTCACTCGTCCAAAGCAAGAACACCTAATAGTAAACATTACATCATTTGTTATAATAATTTTTAGAAAGTCCATTTATCTGACAGGTGTATGGTCGGAATATGAGTAAACGAAACCACAGATCGAAAAACCCATTTGGTCGCGATCTTATCTAGGAGACATTGTTTACCAAATACAAATTTTAACCCATATCTGATCGTTTCCTTGTAAAAATGGTTATTTAAATTTCTGATTGTTCGATTGTTGCTTAAAAATAAATGTGTGGGTGAGCTCTCACTTCATTGGAATGCCGGACTTTCGCCGAAAATTAGAGAAAATATTATTTTTTAATAACGTTATGTAAGCGACAGACTGGTTGTTATTCTGGTCATAATATAACGCACATTCATTTATCGACATAATGAAATCTTCTCATAATTGTTTTATAATTGCCATAGGAAAATAAATAAATTGAATGGAGCAGTTTTTCACTAATGCATATAAAAAAACAAATTCTAAATCAAACTCTGAAATTTTGAACTCAAACTTAAAATTCTAAGTTTTAGAACACAAATTCAGAATTTTAAGTTTAAAGTTGAAAGTCGAATTTGCAAACTAGAAATTCTAGTTTGAAGTTGGCATTTCTAGTTTAAACCTTCTTATTGTAGCTTAGAGTGGGCCTTTGATTTTGAAGATAATATTCCAGAACCTAGAATTTAATTTTTGGGATCTTTCAGTGGTAAACTGGAAATTTCGATTTCGAAATTCTATCGGTCAAAACTGACACAGAAGTCTGAATTTAAAATTCAATTTCCTACTGAAACGCTAGTTAAATTGTGAGTTTAGTAACGGAATTAGAAGTTTGTTTACATTAAAATAATAATCAAGTGTAAATTTAGAAATTAAGGTTTAAAGGTGGGATTATGACTTCAAATTGATAATTTAGAATTAGGAAGTGTCGTATACAGTTTGCTACTATTCATAAATGGTAGCAGTGATTATAAATCTCTTTCACACAGTACCGCAATCAATAATAAATATATAACATTTTGCATAAATAAACTGATAGTCAATTGAAATCGAAAATCTATTAATTGTTAGTTTATTGAAACGATTCAATAGATTTGACAACGCGTTTAGAATTTGCAAGAAATGTTTTAGATAATCGGTTACTTTAGGAGATGTTTAGATTTAGGACGTAAAAAAGTTACTTAGTTTAATATTATCAATTCCTTTTTATGGACTTTTATATCGCTTTATTCTAAAAGCCCAGAGATACATAATATCAGTTTTAAAACGAATACACATAAATAAACGTTACAATAATAAGTTCACTTTGAATTTAAATTTAAAAGATACATTCCCAACGCTCTCCAGAACTACCCGATCTGACACCTGTTGCCTGATTATCCGGATTTGCACGGCACACTAAGTTACACAGCGTACTGAAGCAATTTTAGATCTAAACTGCATGTGAAATCCTAGGAAATCACTGAAAATGATGAATTCACACTTGAAATTCTAAGTTGAAAGCGCAAACTACAAATTTCTTGAAATTGTTTACGAGAGTTTCAATATAAAAGAATTTCGAGTTTAAAGCTGGAATTCGAAGTTTTAAATTAGAAATTCGAGTTTGAAGTTATCATTCCTAGTTTAAACCTTCTTATTGAAGCTTAAACTGAGCCTTTGATTTTGAAGTTAATATTCCAGAACCTAGAATTTAATTTTTGGGATCTTTCTGTGGTAAACTGGAAATTTGTATTTTAATATCGAAATTCTACCGGCCACAACCAAGACAGAAGTCTGAATTTAAAATTCAATTTCCTACTGAAAGGCTAGTAAAATTCTAATTTTAGTAACGGAATTCGAAGCTTGCTTACATTAAAATAATAATCAAGTGTACATTTAGAAATTAAAGTTTAAAGTTGGGAGTATGACCTCAAATTGAGAATTTAGAGTTCGAATTAGAAAGTTTCATATACAGTTCTTAATACACATTAACGGTAGCAATAACTGCGTTATAAATATCTTCCACATAGTACCGTAATAAATAATAAATATACATTTGGAACAAATAAACTGATACTCAATTGAAATCGAAAATCTATTAATTATCAGTTTATTGAAGCGACTCAATAGCATTGAAAACGAGTTTAGAATTTGCAGGAAATCTTTTAGATAATCGATTACTTTTTGAAGAGGTTTTAACTCAGTTTAATATCGTGAGTTCTTTTTCAGGTCTTTGGTATCATTTTATTGAGAAGCTCTGGCAGATTAACATCAGTTTTAAAATGAATGAGTTGATTTGTATATAGGTGAATTTAATTATATTAATTTCAAATACATATAAATGAAAGTTACAATAACATGTTCATTTTGCATTTAAATTTAAATGATATTTTTCCAGCGGTCTCCAGGACCACTCGATCTAAAACTTGTTGCCTGGTTTTCCGGATTTGAACGGCAAAGGAAGTTACACAGCTTACTGAAGCAATTTTAGAGCTAAACTACATGTGAATTCCTAGGAAAAAACTGGAAATGTGAATTCACTTTTGAAATTCTAAATTGAAACCACAAAATACAATTTTCTCAATATTTTTTACACGGGTTTGAATATAAAACAATTTTGAGTTTAAAGTTGGAATTCGAAGTTGCAAATTAGAAATTTGAGTTTGAAGTTGGCATTCCTAGTTTAAACCTTCTTATTGAAGCTTAAACTGGGCCTTTGCTATTGAAGTTGATCTTCCAGAACCTAGAATTTAATTTTTGGGTTAACTTGAAATTTGGATATTAATTTAGAAATCCTACCAGCCCAAACCGTCACAGATGCCTAAATTAGAATTCAATTTCCTACTGAAATGATAGTCAAAACTCTAAGTTCTGTAACGGAATTCGAAGCTTGCTTACATTAAATTAATAATTTAGAATGAGAAATTTAGAAATTAAGGTTTATTTCAAATCTATTAATTATCAGTTTATTAAAACGATTCAATGGCTTTGACACTGCGCTTTGAATTTGCAGAAAATGTTTTAGATAATCGATTACTTTAGGAGTTAATATTATGAATTTAATTTTCAGGACTTTTATATCATTTTATTCAGAAGCCCAGGTAAACATAATATCAGTTTTAAAACGAATGAGTTGATTTGAATATAGGTGAATATAATTATATTAATTTCAAACACACATAAATGGAAGTTACCATAATACGTCAATTTTCAATTTAAATTTAAGTGATTATTTTCCAACGGTCTCCAAGACTACCCGATCTGAAACTTGTTGCCTTATTTTCCAGATTTGCACGGCGAACAAATTTACATATCTTACTGAAACAATTTTAGATCGAAACAGCATGTGAAATCCTAGGTTATAACTCGAAAAATGAATTCTCACTTGTAAATTCTAAGTTGAAACCACAAAATACAATTTTCTTGAAAATTTTTACACGGATTTCTGTATAAACCAAAAATGTTGAGCTCAATGTTGGGATGCGAAATTTCAACTTAGAATCTTGAGTTTGAAGTTGGAGGACCTAGTTTCCACCTAGTTATCCGGGCCTAAACTGGGAATTTGATTTTGAAGTTGGTATTCCGAAACCTAGGATTTCTTCTTTGAGGTCTTTCAGTGGCAAACTCGAAATTTCACTTCAATTTTGAAATTCTAACAACCCAAACTTACACAGAAGTTCGAGGAAAGAAAGAAAGATTTGAAGAGAGTTGGCGCTGGTACCCGCCTCTGCCATTGTAGCCTATGCACGTTTATTGTAGCAGTCCGAACCATTGTTAGAGGACCTCATCCAGTCCGGTCTTCTTAATCAGACTCCACAAATAGAGTACCGGGTGCTCCTCCATGTACCTTACAGGCCCGCGTTTGGTCTATCCCAGCCTTGCATACCTGAGCCTGCAGAGAGCCTCACACTCGCACCACACGTGTTTTGGAGTTTCCTCCTCCTCCTGACAGAAACTGGAGCAGCTATTGTTTGCCAGGCCAATCATTCTACAGTGCCCCGTCAGCTGACCCACTAATATTCTTATCGTCTTGCGACTCCTCTTAAATAAATTTGCCGTGAATTCTGGGGGGCCGTGTTTTATGAACTGTTTGGCCTGTAGTTGCCTCGGTGCTTGTAACCACCAGCTTAGAGATTGTTTATCTATCCAGCTTTTAACTGCTGTTTTCAGGACTCTTCCTGCTATTCCGCAGTAGGGCTCAGGTCTCAACGTAACCTTACTTGCGTCCCGTTTTGCAAGTTTGTCGGCTTCTTTGTTGCCTTGATGACCTTCATATCCCGGAACTCATGCATTGGTGCGCTTATTGTTACGACCGACGCCTTCAAGGGCACTTATGCAGTCTTGACTAGTCTAGATCTGACCTTGTGTGCACTAATTGCTTTTAAGGCGGCCTGGCTGTCTGAGTATATGACAACCCTCCTTTTTATAATGTTCAGTTTCTCTATCTCCAAGGCGCAGTGTTTAATTGCCGCGACCTCTGCTTGTAACACAGTGGCTGTGACTGCCCATCTTTATGAAGATATTTAGACTTGATCCATGGATCTCCTCCCACCTCTTTACTGGTCTTAGAACCGTCGGTATACCATGATTGGTCTGCTTTTATAGAAGGCCCCCCTCCCATTCCTACCTACCTACAATTGCTACTGAGAAGGGTCTATGAAACCCATAGGAGGAGGTTGTTTCGTCTGATGGCATTTCGAAGAGATACTTGATCTCCTCGCTGTACTCTATTTTCTGGTCCTTTCTTATTCAATGATAGGCTTGTTGCTTTGCTTCAGCTAGTATTGTACCATTCTTACGTTTTCCTATATGAAGATATATAATGGAGGTAGATTTAGCAGAACTTTCAGGGCTGCAGTTCGGGCTCTCATCGCCCCCGAGGCGTACAGACATGCCAGCTTTTATACGCCTAATTGCCTAATTGCATCTGTTTTCGTGGCCTTTATGCCCTAGGCTATAGAGCCATAGGTTAGCATGGGCCTTACCACTATTTTGTACAACCAGATATTTAATTCGGGGCTCAGCCCCCAGTTTCTCCCGCAAAGTCGCCTGCACCTGCTCAGTGCAATTCTTGCTTTCTGCGAATTTAAATTAGGGATCTCGTGTTTAATTTCGGTCTCCGAAATCCAAATTAAAATTCGGAGTATACTCTCGGAATTTGAAGCTTACTTACATTAAAATAATAATCAAGCATAAACTTAGAAATTAAGGTTTACAGTTGAGATTCTGACTTCAAACTGAGAATTTCGAGTTTGAAGTAGAAATTTTCTTATATAGTTTGTTCACTTTGATTAATGGTGGCGAATGCTTTATGAATCTCTTTCAGACAGTACCCTAATTAACAATAAATATGCAATTTTTTGCGTAAATACTCCATTCCTATCAGTTTATTGAAAGGATTCAGTATTGAAATAAAATTATTTAATTAATAGATTGCTCTGGAGAATATTGAGGCATAGGATGGAAAAAAGCAATGTGAATGATTTTTTAAGAAAACTCAGTTAAATATTATGAATTTCTTTTCAGGACTTTTAAATTGTTTTATGTATTTTTAAACGAATGGCGGAGTTGTCTATAGGGGCATATAAGTATATTACTTTCAAATACATATGAATGAACCTTACCATAATAAGTTGATTTTGAACTTGCATTTGAATGATATAATATTAACGGTCTCCAGAACTACCTGCTTTTAAATTAAATATTGAAATTCTAAGTTGAAACCAGGAAATACAATTTTCGTGAGATTCTCTACACCAGGTTCAATATTAATTCAGAATTTCCAGTTAATCTATGTCTGATCAGTTCAAAAATTGAAACGATTCGGTTTGAGCGGAAAAATGTATGTAACCGACCTGATCCTATCTCTGACTTTCACGCCAGGCTAGTGCACCTGTTTGATGTTGCCTTTCCCATTGTCAGGCTTAAATCGAAGGCTGCATCGAGGAAATATTGGCTTACTGGGGGTCTTAAAGTATCATCTAAAAATCTACTTTCCCTTTCCATTATCAGAAATTATACTGATTGTCCGGCCTTTCATCGATACTTCCATACCTACCACTCCATATATCGTAGACTAATCAGGTTTGCTAGGAGGTCTCATTATTTGAAATTAATGAGTAATAGTTCAAATAAGCCAAGAGAATGGTGGAGAATTGTGAATGATATAAGCACTAGAAGCAACTATCAAGCGGTTGCAAACCCTGAGGGTGACCAACTAAATACGTTATTTTGCAAAATCGGCCAGAACCTCCAACACAATCTCAATCCATCAACTGTACCCCTTGGTTACATGTCAACCATGACTATCCAAAATTCTTTCTTTTTCTGCCCACTGACTTGATTGAACTGAAGAGATCTTTAAACTCTATGAAAAACCAAAAAATCTTCTGGAGAGGGCAAATTTTCCATTAAGATTTCTCTTAACTTGCCTGACGTAACTTATATGACCGTTGCTGACGCAATCAATGTTTCATTGACGATGGGTACATTTTCGAACACTCTAAAATCTGCCAAGGGTATCCGAATTCATAAGGGTGGCAGTCTAGATGAAACTTTAAACTTCCGACCCATTTCTCTTCTGTCCACGCTATCAAAACTAATTGAGAAGCTGGTTAAATTGGGTGTGATGTCTTATCTGAGGTCAAACAATATCCTTAGTAAATTTCAGTTCGGCTTTCAGATGATGCTATGTTTAATTTGTATGCCCAGATTAATGGTGGTGGGGTGGTACGTCCGCTGGGAGTTAGAGAATACTGTTCTGAAATCAGAATCAACAGTAAACAACAACAAACAGTTATAAGCCTCCCGCAAAGCAGTGGCCCCAACAAGCCCTCCAAACCCTTTACCATCAAGCCATATTTGTCGGAGATCTAAATAGCCACCACGAACTCTGGAAGTATAGGGAATCGGACCAGAACGAAGAAATCCTGGTGAAGTGGGCGGAAGATCAGAATGCCTACCTAATTTTCGACACCAAAGATCGATGTACATTTAAATCAGCAACGTGGTGAACCGAAACCTGCCCTGACATATGCTTCGTCTCAACTGATAGCAATGGCCAACCCCTGCCTGCATCTCGTAGGGTCCTTGATGATCATAGAAGTGGGATCAAACATGCCACTGCTATCTTCATACCCCAGTCCTAGATGGTCTAAGTTTACAGGAAACCTCGATAAATGCTTGGGATGGATAGATTCAAAGTATCAGAATTACGAAAGATTCATTGGTGCGTCAATAGGTGCAGCTAAATCCAGTATCCCCAGAGGGTTCAGGAAAAAATACATCCCAGGGTGGAGCCAAAACTGCGAACAGCTATACAAGCACTTTGTGGAAAATGGCGACAGGGAAATCGGGGATGAACTGTTGCACAGTTTGAATGTAGCCAGACGAGCTAAATGGACAAAGACTGTTGAGCAGTTGGACTTTACAAGATCTAGCCGTAAAGCATGGTCATTACTGCGAAAACTGGGTGGTGGGAGCAAAAGCTTGCGTGTATCTAGCTCCATCTCACCAAACGTGATTGCAACTCATATCACTAAAACATCTAGGGCCCCAAGAGATCGAGCACACGCTATTAAAGTTAAAAAGGAGCTTACAGAACTCAAAGAGGCATCCGAAGATAACACGCTATACAGCCAACCCTTCACAACTACAGACATTTCCATGGCACTGAAAGACGTGAAAGCTGGAAAAGCCCCAGGCCCTGATGGTATACACCCGGAGTTTATTCTCCACTGCGGAAGTTATGCTAAAAGGTGGCTAGCAAGATTATTCACTGATATACTACAAAGAGGAAACATGCCTCACCTCCTAAAAAGGGCAAAAATCGTCGCCTTACTAAAACCTGGCAATACTGGCAATGATCCTCAGAGCTACTGCCCTCTAACCCTACTTAGCATGATCTTCAAGCTCCTCGAAAGGCTCATATATAATAGGATTAGTCAAACCATTCTTGAAAACGTCCCAATAGAGCAGGCAGGCTTTCGACCAAACCGGAGCTGCACGGACCAAATTCTTTCTGTAACTAGTTATATAGAGGCCGGCTTCCAAAGAAAACTAAAAATATCGGTAGTGTTTGTCGACTTAACTGCAGCATACGACACTGTATGAAGGCAAGGACCAATCTTTAAATTCCTCCAAGTCATACCCGGCCTAAAACCAGCTAATCTCATAGATCAAATGCTTAGTAACAGACCTTTTCAAGTTACTTTGGGCAATAACCAAACCAGGCAAATGAAGCTCAATAACGGTCTCTCACAAGGCTCAGTGCTAGCCCCACTATTTTTCAACCTATATATTGCTGATATGCCGGCGACTATATCAAAAAATTTGGATATGCTGACGACTGGGCTACAGCCACACAAGACAAGAGCATGGTAGCCAGTGAGAAAGTACTGACTAGGGACTTAGTAATTCTAGGAATTTTTTTTCGTAAATGGAGGCTCCAACCCAGCTCAACTACAAAAAACATCTCACAAACTGCTAAAATTCGAACGGGAAAAAAATTATTCAGAAACTCTGTGGTACCACATGGGGTTCCACAGCTTCCACTCTACGCTGCTCTGCCTTGGGGCTAGTATACTCCACTGCAGAGTACTGCTTGCCAGCATGGCTTAATAATGCTTACATCAAGAAAGTGGATGTAGAACTAAGCCGCACAATGCGAATCATCTCGGGAACGCTAAAGTCCACTCCCACTCATTGGATGCTCGTGCTGAGTCAAATTCCACCATCACACCTGCGCAGAAAAAATGCACTAGCCAGGGAGTATAAGAAAATCCAAGGAAACTTGCAGCTGCCTATTCACTCAACATCCGATCTCATAGAACTTAATAGGCTACTGTCCAGACATCCTGCTCTCGTTAAGGCCAAAAAGCTTACAAGATCCCGGCTTTATCCTCACTGAGGCATGGCGAACGAAATGGGAAGATAAGGCCCCAGATCACGTCCGAAATGTACTTAACCCCAATGTCAAAATACCGGGATTTTACTTACCTTGTCAAACATGGTGTAGTCTCAACAGGATTAGAACAGGACACGGTCGATGTGCGGATTCGCTCCATAAATGGGGAAAAATACCCTCCCCAAGGAGTGACTGTGGTGCCAACGGACAAACGGTCCACCACATTATACAGGAATGCCCGCTGAGATCCTACCCTGGCCATCCCACCTTGTTGGCGGACCTTCAGAGAATAATAGCCTGGTCTGACTCTAATCGACTGTTACTAAACTCTGGTAAGACCAGTGTTTTAGGA
Organism: Pissodes strobi; assembly: GCA_016904865.1. Lineage (NCBI taxonomy): Eukaryota > Metazoa > Arthropoda > Insecta > Coleoptera > Curculionidae > Pissodes > Pissodes strobi. The sequence goes on along the minus strand of MU183214.1, from coordinate 120,843 downwards.
GTAACCTCGGGGCTGTGTCGGTTGGCGGTGACCCAATTTTACAGCTCCTTAGGAGCAGATTCCTTGGTGTGGTCATTGACAATTAACTCAAGTTTGAGAAGCAAATAGTTGATCTTGCTAACAAAATATCAAGTGGTTGCTTTGCTGTGAGATTAACAATTGAAGAGCTAGGCGCGGCAGTTGGTAGGTCTGTATACTTTGCCCTTGTCGAATCATGTATTCCTTACGGCATCGGTTTCTGGGCGAAATGCTAGCAATTATCTGATCAAGTCACTCTCTACAAAAGAGGGCTCTTAGATACATATGCAAAGCAAAACCTCGGAATTCCTGCCGCACTCTATTCATTCAAGATAGAATGCTTACAGTGACCTGTATTTATATACTGGAGATTGCTAGCCTTCTATTGTAAAATCGGCAGAAAACCCTAGGTATATGACGCGTCAGCAAAACAATTTACATCTGCCCATCTCTACATCCACTCTAAAGCAGAAATCAATTTTTTATGAGGTTGTAAAGGTATTCAATCACCTTCCGCGCGACATTAAGGGGGCGGCTTCATTCAGGTATTTTAGAGAGCATCTAAGACAGTTTTTGTATGTTTATATGAACTTTTCTTCACAAAATTACCTGAGGAATTACACTCTGAAATATTAAATATTAGACACAGACACAGGAATAGGAAATGGGTCAGTTCTTTAATGTAGGTAATTTGCTGGTTTCTCACCTGTAAATACAGAGCCAAAATAATTAAAGTTTTGACAAAATGGGGATCGAATAAAATATTGAGATCGCTTTTATTTCCAAATGAGCTATTAGATACAACTAATGTTTTTCTCGCTGTGCCGCCTAAAATTTATCAAAATTAATTAAGTAAGATATTACTTTTGCCGTTGAAAGGCGAATATTGAAGATACACTGCTGTTATGCATCCTGATTGGTTAGAACTAGCGGCAGAAAAAGAGTTCGTAAAGTAAAAGAAACGAATCGCATTAGCAACGCATTTCAGAAAAGACTCGCGCCTCGAGTGCTCTTCCAGCCAATTAGGTAATTAGTATCCACCCACTTCATTACCCACGAATCTTCAACCTGCTCTTAGCGTAATTAGCCGACTCTTTAAGCGAAAATTTGCCGGCCCCGTCATTAAGCAGTCTCGCGAAAAAAATACCTTGGTTAGAGGTCAATACATAGAAGGCTAGTAGTAATGTTGTGGGTTTCGAGATTAGATGCAACATTACACCAACTATATATTCAATTGTTTAATGTATTGATAATTCAGGTAATAGTCTAATAAATTCAATTTGGGCACCTTAAATTGTCGAAATGTGCTGAAACAGCACTTGCTAACACCTTGAGTACACTATCTACAACATGTCGAGAACTTTTCGTTAAATATCAATTAAAATCCTTTTCCCAGGCAACAAATTTTTGTATTATATTTCAAATGCTTTCATTAAATACCGATAACTCCATTTTTGCTCCACGGGGGCTTGTTAGGAAGTGGTTGCGCCACATTCTATGGTTGAGAATGACACGAGATTCTCGGTTCGCACAGTACTAATGTCTACTTAAGCTACTTGTTGCTGGTGAAAATGGACATAATATTTAAAATAAAAATATAGGCAATTGACATATAATCGTTGCTACAAGGCGGTCAAAAGATGTCTTGTTTTGTTGGATTGCAGCGCTTATGGGCGACGCTAACTTGTTGTTGTAATGGGTCATTAATACCATTGTTCGAACGCATAAAGTAATTAGCTGAAGAAGGAGGTTAAGAGCAGCCTAGAGTGATGCGGTGCTTTTATATTTAAGTAAAGAAGCCCTGTACCATTTATAATACCCATATTTTGCCACCATGGTAAAAACGTTATACTACAGGCACTTGAATCGGAAAGCTATTCCATTTCGTTAATTCCATCTCAAGAAACATTTATGGTGGTCTTGAAAACCTTTGTTTTCTTTAGCCACCATGAAAGCTTTCATTAAAAGCCGTATAGCTTAAATAGTATATTAGGAATATTTGCTAAGGCATATTAATTCTTGGTAAAGGATAAGCAATGTTGTTAATTCGTTGCGTCCTAGTACAGGCAAACTAGACAGATTCGAATATGTTTATTTGAAACTTGTTGAAGGGGAGTTTTTTAAGTGAAAACTTCTTAGGCGCGTTTAACACACTTTTTCCTGTGAAGTAAATAAGAGTGAGATTGCTTGAGTAATAGTTCGAGAAGAAAAACTCTATAAATGATCTATGTTTCAAATATGTCAGACTTTACAAAGAAAATAAGGGAACTTTCAGAATAGCCCATACGCAACGAGAATCTAGCCAAAATATGTATTAGATAACACTTTCCAAATGATCATGGCCTTTATGCAGGGTGAGCTTACTGGAAAATTGAATAATCTGGAGCAAATAATATTACATTTTGGTTTGGATGAAAAAAGCAACTTTTATCAAAAATGCAAGGTGCCCTTCATAGATGTGGCAATCTCCATCCAACACCCCTCCAGAAAGGTCCTCAATTGTACGGTACTGGTTGGAGAATCGCTTTCCCCGCATCACCATATACCAACCGAGTTTAAAAGGAGCAATTAGAAGTGGAACTTTAATAAAGGGAAGATAGTATCAGTTAAGAGCAAGTTTAAAAAGGCCGTACTAGAACATGTGAATTACAACCCGGATGTGAAATATTTCCACCGACCAGAGAAATGCGAGGATCTGCTCAAGAGAGCAGGACAACGCTCTAAAATGACAAGAACGAAAGAATTGCAAAATTAAAGATGAAAGTTCGTTCCTGAACAGAATTAGACCCAGAAGAGCGGATGTTGCAAAAATTCAAGAGACTGAGCAGGAATATAAAGAAACCAGGAAAGACCTAAAGAAGAAAATGGAAATAGAAAACAGGGAATGAGTGTGGCAAATTTTGGTGCCCAACGTGGGGCCACGTTTTTGAAAAAAGGCTACATTTTCGAAAACAAAATATTTTATTCCAATATCCTATATTGAAGTATTTTTTTTTACTTGATCAGTTTCCCAAGTGTCTGATGCTGCCTTTTGCTTGATTCTCTTATTTAATATTGATGGATATTTGATTATTTTTGATAATTGATTCTTTCCGATATTTAATTATTGTTGGCATTTGATCCTTACTGCCATTTGTTTATTTTATTAATTATGATATCCGCCTTATTAGTGTTTATTTGATTATTTTTGATATTGATTATTACTGACGTTTGATATTTGATTATTTTTGATGCTGCATTATTGCTGCCATTATTAACTGATTTTAGCATTTATTATTGCTTATATTTACTGATTTTGATATTGTTTGTTACTGATATTTACTAATTTTGATATATTAGTTGAACTATATAACTTTGCTATATTGCCAAAATGGATAATAATATGCAAGTTAACTACCTTAAAAAGGATATGCTTTTATATGAACTAAACATCCGCGGTATTTCTGTCGATGACTCTAAAACTGTTGAGGAGCTACGTTCCACACTACGTCCTATAGTGCAAATGGAAAAGAAGAATAAACCATTAGCTGTACCTCCTTACACCCATGGTCTCCTTAGACCCATGGGCGACCCATGGATGATTAGCACGGAAATGGAAGGACAGGTTTTCAAAGCGTTATTCTCTGCAAGAAGATGCCTCATTCCGGAAAGGTTTCTGTACCTTCACTTCAACTAAAAAAGCAGCGGGCGCTGATGGAATACTACTGGAAACAATTTGTTAGAAGGTCCTCAAACTTCTTCTTGGTCATAAGGAACATGCTAGTTAACCAGCAAACCTTTTCAAGCCAGTGAAAATTGGTGTTAATGGTATCAATTTACAAGCGTGCAAGCCATATGACACGCCGAATTTCTATAGACCTTTATGCTCAATAAATACCATGGCAAAGCTTAACATCGCATACAAAATAGAGTGACAAGAGAGATTACGAATGATTCTATGCTTCGAAAATGTCGAGGAAATGGACTTTTCAAAGAAAATGAGCAAACTCCGAGTTTTACGTCAAAAAATTAAGATTTTTATTGTTTTTCTCGAAAAGTTTTTTTTTCTGAATGGCCCATACTCTAGGACAATCTAGCCAAAACCTGTAATAGAAAACACTTTGCAAATGATGATGCCCTTTATACAGAATGAGTTTACTGGAAAATTCAATAATCTGAAGTAATGATTACATTTTGGGTTGGGGGGAAAGAGCAACTTTTATTAGAAGAGACATCCAACAACTCTCCAGAAAGGTCCCCAATTGTACGGTACTGGTTGGAGAATCGCTTTCCCCGCATCGCCATATTCTAACCGAGTTTAAAAGGAGTAATTAGAAGTAGAACTTTAATAAAGGGAAGATAGTATCAGATAAGAGCAAGTTTAAAAAGACCCTACTAGAAAATGTTAATTACAACCCGGATGTGAAATATTTCCACCGACCAGAGAAATGCGAGGATCTGCTGAAGAAAGCAGGACAACGCTCTAAAATAACAAGAACGTAAATCACAAATACTGGTGGACGAAAAAATTCCAAAATTAAAGCTAAAATTTAATTTCCCTCTGACGACATCTGAGCAGAATTAGACCCAGAAGAGCAGATGTTGTGAAAAGTAAAGGGACTTAGCAGGAATACAAAGAAGCCAGGAAAGGCATAAAGAAGAAACAGAGAAACAGCGTAGCAAATTTTGGCGCCCAACGTGGGGCCACGTTTTGGAAAAACAGGCTACATTTTTGAAAAAAAAGATATTTTATGCCAATATTCTACATTGAACTTCATTTTTTTACTTGACCAATTTTCCAAGTGTCTGATGATACCATTTGTTTGATTATCTTATTTAATATTGATGGATATTTGATTATTTTTGATATTTGAGTATTGCTCATGTTTGATTATTTTTAATATTTGATCATTGTTGATATCCGCCTTATTATTGTTTATTTGATTATTTTTTATGTTGATTATTACTGACGTTTGATATTTGATTATTTTGGTGCTTGATTATTGCTAATATTTAATTATCTCTGTTATTAACTGATTTTAGCATTCATTATTGCTCATATTTACTGATTTTGATAATGTCTGTTACTGATATTTACTGATTATGATATATTGGTTGAACTATATTTTGAGACTCGTAACATTGTTGTATTGTCAAAATGGATTATAATGTGCAAATTACCTTCCTTAAAAAGGACATGTTTTTATATGAACTAAACATCCGCGGTATTGCTGTCGATGACTCTAAAGCTATTGAGGAGTTGCGTTCCACACTACTTCCCTGCAAGAAGATGCCTCATTCCGAAAAGGTTTCTGTACCTTTACTTCAACTGAAAAAGCAGCGGGCCATGATGGAAAATAATAAGATAATTTGTTAAAAGCTCCTCAAACTTCCTATTGGACATGATGAACAGGCTGGTTAACCGCTAGTTATATGGAGATAACCAGCGCCTCGTACTGGTGGACAGAAAAAATATAGGATTCAAAAGAAAAGTGCATTTCTCTTCGAAGACATCTGGGGCAGAATTAGAGACAGAAGATGTTGGGAATCCTCAAGAGACCGAGCAGGAATAAAAACAGACTAGGAATGACCGAAAGAAGAATATCAAAAGGAAAGGAAGCTGTGCGACGAACACAGTACCGACCCATGATCTCCCTATAGCGGATTCACGAAGAAATGAAAGAAAAGGGAGCAGTTATATATTCGTCATTTAGTTTTTAGTTTAGTCCAGATACATCTTGATTCCAAGGCAAGACGTAGTTTTTCAAGCATTGTTCTAATTTTTAGAAGTAATGGAAATCTAGATTATTGCCTCCACCCGCAACCTGGAGGACCAAGTAATTTTTATTTTAGGTTTCCTTCCTCTAATCTGTCTGTCATTCAGGACTCTGGAGACCAGTCTTTCCAATTCATGGATTTTCCACCTTCTAATATTCTTCTGTCCGCCGTTGATGACTTCTTCACCTGTAACCCTATATAGGGGCCTTACAGGGTATTATCATCTGGAGCCAGATGAACTCTGTTTTTTTCGAGGTTGTTACTCCTCTTTTCACCCCTGTTACAACCTTGCTTGGAACTAGGGTTTCTAACTTGGAAGGTAGGAAAGAAACATTAAAGCTAAGAAAGTATTAGATAAAAGGAAGTTCAAAAAACCCTACTGGAAATCCTTAATTACCACCAGAATGGGAAATATTTTCACCACTCAGAGAAATGTGAGTATCTGAAGATAAATAGCGTGGATTTAAATGAAAAGTGCATTTCTCTCCAAAGACATCTGGGGTAGGATTAGAGCCAGAAGATAAGATGTTGGGAACCCTCGAGAAGCTGAGCGGGAATAAAAACAGACTGTGAATGATCAAAAGAAGAAAATGAAAAAGAAAAGAAGCTGTGCGATGAACTCAGTACAGAAAAGTTGTATATTCCTCATTTAGTTTTTGGTTGAGTCTAGATACAATTTAGTTCCAAGGCAAAGCGTCGTTTTTAGCATTTTTCAAATTTTTACAAGTAATCGGCGCCAGCCGATTGCCCCTACCACCAACCTGGAGGTCTAGATAGTATTTATTTGAGATTCCCCTCCTCTAGGTTGGCTGTCATTCAGGACCCTGGATACCAACCTTCCCCTCGACAGGGACTCTCACAAGGTGCTATCATCTGGTGCTTGTTACTTCTCTTTCTTTACAACCTGGCTTGAACTATGATTCTAACTCGCAAAGAGCATGAGAGGGAAAAGAGGACAAAAGCGCAGTAGGCTAAAATTTTGAGCTAATTTGGGTTAGTTTTGACAAATTTCATAAAAGAGAAAAATCAGTAATGACAAAACTTATTAAGAAAACACATTTAAATGAAACACTAATTACTTATTATGTTTTAATTAGGTACATTTTTTAGACAATTTAAATAATTGGTATAAAGTTTTGTTTTAGCCGCAGTTTTAGGGAATCTATTGTAAAAACACTTACCAGTGTATTTACTTTTTATTATACTACCTTCAGAAAACGAGCTTCACTAAAGGCCGCCATACACGATGCAGTTTACCGGAAGGCAGGACTTTCGATTCGCAAACCCGAAGCAAGCCTGGATGACATATACGTTACGTCTTATTCGGAGGGTTTTGTTCAGTTTTTAGTGTGGTGCGAAACGAAAAGTTGTAGACAAGATCTCGGAAAATGATCTTATGTTAATAGGAGTTGCTTTATTGTCTAAAGAACAGGAAAACATAAAGCGCAAACGTTAGAAATGGGTAAAACAGAGGTTAATAAATCGACAAGTGAATTCGCATATGAACCTAATAAACGAATTACGACAAGAACCTGATAAATCTCGGCCTGTACCCATATCGTCACAATACACTTTCCGACTTGCAAGCAAAAAACCTAGCCGGAAGGTAAATAATCAAGCCCTGACGGATTTTTGGGTGGCCGAGAGTTCAGGCCCGGCCTTTCGGCCAATATGACCACTAACTATACAGTTTGCCTTCCGGTTTGCAAATCGAAAGGCCCGCCTTCCGGTAAACTGCATGGTGTGGCCTCAAAGTTATCGAGGGTACAGCTTTTAGTCATTTCTGTAATAAACTCACATCCTTTGGAAAACCGAAAACATGAATGTTAGACCAATTTTTATACTTTCTATTACAGCCAGGAACATCACACGTTTGAGGCAAAATTACACTAAGTTATCCAGCAATTATCTAATCAGTTACTACAGAACTAGCCGAAACCGAGAGAAAAACATAAAATTAAACATGAACAAAACTTATAAAATGTGCGGTGAACAAGCTAGCCGATAGGCACAAAAACAACAGGCTTTTAAGTCCCTAATATATGATTATACGTATTTAAAAATACGCTTAACAATATATAGTGTATACCTATTTATACAACGAAATATTAGTTTCACGCACTTAAAAGCACATAAAAAGATACGATTTCAGAAAAAGAAAATAACACTAACCACCGCAGCCATTATCGGCAACTACATCTCTGTTTTGTTTCTTCTTTCTCTTACATTATACAACGAAATATTAGTTTGACGCACTTAAAAGCACATAAAGAGATACGATTTCAGAAAAAGAAAATAACACTAACCACCGCAGCCATTCTCGGAAACTACATCTTTGTTTTATTTCTTCTTTCTCTTACATTGTCTCAGATGATGCGCTGTCGTCGGCTCTATAAGGAAATGTTATTTTAGGAATATGCGCGAACATGGTAATAGTAATAGATAACGCAATAAATAAATTACAAAATACCACATTATAAAAAGAGGAAAGAACATCTTATGGAAATATGTTTTTTTTACAATCTTCAAGATATTATATCGTAAGAGATACATTCCTTATATGCGGGCATCCTAATGTTCACTACTATCGTAGTAGTCTGGCAACGTTGCGACCAATTGTGCCTCGATCGCGATTACCCTTCCTCTTGTAGAGGTGTTGTGGCTTATTCTCTTTTATTAATTTGTAGAGAAAATTAAAAATATGACCATGCCAGGGTTGCTTCCCTTACCTACATACAGAAGAGGTGTATATGCAGTGTTAAATGGAAAATTATAGCATGCAAGCTCTATAATAGTATGACCTATAAATTTTAACATATATTTAAATCAATCTACTTTTTATCACTACCTATGGTCAACTCTAAATATAAAACAATTATCGGAATTGCCTTCAATCAAGCATGATTATTCAACATTATCAGTCATTTTAATAATAGTTTGTAAGCCTTTTAATATTCAAATTAGCAGCTTGACATAAACTCGGTCTTTAGTTAAAATCCAAAGTGCTCCGTTCTATGCAATAGTTAATAATTGCTGTCGATTGCACTACAAATTTCTGCCTATATCCTCTGTTTGCCTCGTAATGCGTAAGGACAAGTCAATCACGAGATCGACAAAGACCTCATGATTTAATTTATTATAATTATAAATTACTTACATTTAATTAACATTTACGTATTTGTGCTTATTGTACGAGAACGATTTGTATAACTGATCATTATTTTTAATCGTATATGATCGATTAAGAACATGTCTATATATTTGTCGCTTTTGGAAATGCAAGCAGGTAATTCTTATGATCTGATGCATTCATTATTTCGTTATTGTCTGTCAATAATTTTTGCTTTACTTGAAACTTAAAATGACTTGTAGGAAAATAATCACGTGATTTATGTTACCTGTCAAGTGTTATATCTAGAAAATATGAAAAATGGTCTTATTTGTCTGAATTTCGAAAATTCATATGGAATAAAGTTGTTCCTTTTGCAATTCTTGTCCTGTATATAAAATTTCACTAGCCTTTTACGATTTAAATATTTAGACGGTTTTTTAATTTAGTGCAATTTTAATTAAATATAAAGTTTTATGGCCTAATTAACATAACTAATTTGATCAGAAAAATTCTAATAGATTGCAAATTTAATTAAATAAAAAGTATTGTAACTTAATTGATCATTACAAAAAACTAACAGGTTGGAGACAAAATTTATTTGTTATATTTCCTTTGACCAATAATTTAAATTACACATTTAAAAATTGCATTGCTTGGTGCAAAGTTGATTAAAGTTCTGGATTTAAACAAAAAATCCCCAACGTTTCACGTCATTAAACAAAACAAATTTTGTGACAATTTTAAAATAAATAAGTTATCTTAGACAGCTTACAATATTTAAATTTAATTAAATTTGCACAAATGTGAAAAACATTCAAAACATTAAAGTTGTAGCTATTGAGATTGATAGAATTTGATACAGGAAAAGGAGTTTATTTTTCAATTCTTATCCTGTATACAAAATTTTACCAGCTTACTACGCTTTCCATTTTTTGAAAATATAAAGTATTGTAACCTAATTAAAATAACTTATTTTATGCAAACACGTCACCAAAATCTAATAGGTTAAGTAAAGTTTGTCTCTTTTTTTAATAATAAGTTCATTTTCAATTTTTCAAAAATAATTTTATTCAAAAGACCTTGACATATTAAGTTGATATACCAAAAAAGTAAGTAAAGTAACTTATTTCATCTGAAGTTATCACAAAAACCTAATAGATTTAAGAAAAATAAATAAATTGCATCAAATAAGTTATCTTAGTCAGGTTACAATATTTAAATTTAACTAAATTTGCACAAATCTGAAAAATTGTAGTAAGCTGTTGAGATTATCAGAATTTGACAGAGAAAAGAGTGCTTCTTTTTCAATACTTGTCCTATATACAAAAATTCACCAGCCTACCATGATTTTGATTTTTTGAAAGTATGAAATATTGCAACCTAACTAAAATAACACAAAAATCTAATAGGTTAGGTAAAATTTGCCTAATTGGATGCAAAATTAATTATTAAATTTGAAGTAATGCAATTCAACTAAAATAACTTATTTCATGCAACATTTTCGCAAAAGCCTAATAGGTTCGGTGCAATGTATTTTTTAATTACTTTTTAAAAAATTGAAATTACACATTTTAAAAATTGTAATGCTTGGTGCAAAGTTCGTTTAATATCTAGATTTATACAAAAAATGCCTCATCTTTCTCGTTATCTAACAAAATAAATTTTTGGTGATAATTTTACATCAAATAAGTTATCATAGTCAGGTTACAATACTTATATTTAACTAAATTTGCCCAAATCTGAAAAACATTCAAAAAATGAAAGTTGTAGTAAGCTGTTGAGTGTGCCAGAATTTGACACAGAAAATATTGCATCTTTTTCAATACTTGTCCTATATATAAAATTTCACCAGTCTACCATGATTTCAATTTTTTGAATGTATGAGATATTGTAACCTAACTAAAATAACACAAAAATCTAATAGGTTAGGTAAGATTTGTCTCTCATTACCTTTTTTCAATAATTGAAATGCACATTTTAAAAATTTTAATGCTTAATGCAAAGGTCATTTAATTTCAACACTTAAATAAAATAGTTATTTATGCAACAAGTGTGTAAAGTGACCAACTTTTATGAATCCCATTAATAAAAAAGGGTACTTTACACATGAGCAGCATACAACATTGTTTCAACTACCGAAAAATATGAAAAAATAAAAATATTATTAAATTACTTTACGCACTAGTGCGTAAAAAAATTTCTTTACGCATTAATATGCAAAATAACTTATGTTAGGCACTGCACTAAATGTCAAAAAATACATCAGATTTACTTTACGTAAAGGAATTTATTTTACGCGCTGCATAAAAAAGGTATATTTTATGAATCTTAGGGAGTGCGTAAAGTGAGTATTTTACGCACTCTAGTAGAAAAAATACTTTAACCTTTCACTTCATCAAAAAACATATTTTTGTAATAATTTTAATCAAATAAGTTATTTTAGTCAGGTTTTTTTTACAATATTTGCCCTGTTTGCAAGATTTTACCAGCCTACTCTGATTTTGATCTTTTGAAAGTGTTTCAATTTAGTGCAAACTTAATTATTAAATTTGAAGTATTGCAATTTAACTAAAATAACTTATTTCATGCAAAATTATCGCAAAAGGCTAATAGGTTCGGTGCAATTTTTTTTTTATTACATTTTCAAAAATTGTAATTACACATTTTAAAAACTGTAATGCTTGATGCAAAGTTCATTTAATATATAGATTTAAACAAAAAATCCCTAACCTTTTACGTTATCTAACAAAATGCATTTTTGGTGATAATTTTACTTCAAATAAGTTATCTTAGTCAGTTTACAATATTTAAATTTAACTAAATTTGCACAAATCTGAAAAAAACATTCAAAAACCGTAAATCTTAGCAAGCTGTTCAGATTGTCAGAATTTGCTACAGAAAAGGTTGTTTCTTTTTCAATAATTGCCCTATAATTTCACCAGCCTATCATGATTTTTATTTTTTGAAAATGTGAAGTGTTGTAACGTAACTAAAATAACACAAACCCCTAATAGGTTAACTAAAATTTATCTCTCTCATTACCTTCTTTCAATAATAGAAATTGCAAATTTTAAAAATTTTAATGCTTGGTGCAAAGTTCATTTAATTTTAACACTTAAATAAAATAGTTATTTATGCAACAAGTGTGTAAAGTGACCCATTTTTATGAATGGGAATATTGTCGCATGAGCCGTAGGCGATGTGAGTGCATTGCACGGGGCCTTTTTAGTAATAACTGGAGTCTTTAGTGTTCATTTCAATAAAGTAAATAATGATTTGGCGGTGACAAATTTGTTAAGATTGTAAAGTTTAATGTCAGAAGAGATGCATGCTTCGACAATGTATTCACAAACATGTACATCAATGAAAGCACAGGTGATAATTATACATCAAATAAGTTATCTTAGTCAGGTTACAATATTTAAATTTAACCAAATTTGCACACATCTGAAAAAAAAAACATTCAAAGAACTAAAATCGTAGTAAGCTGTTGAGATTGTCAGAATTTGATATAGAAAAAGTTGTTTTTTTTCTTCAATACTTGTCCTATATACAAAAATTCACCAACTTACTATTATTTCCCTTTTTTGAAAATATGAAGTATTGTAACCAAACTTAAATAATTTATTTCATGCAAAAACGTCACAAAAATCTAATGTAAAATTTATCTCTTTCATTTAATTTTCCATTAATTGTAATCACACATTTTTAAACATGTAATGCTTGTTGCAAAGTGCATTCAATTTCAACACACATTTTTTACCTCAAATAATATATTTTAGTCAAGTTAGAACATTTAAATTTATCTAAACTTGCATAAATTTTTAAAAACATTCAAGAAACAAAAATCCTAGTAAGCTGTTGAGATTGTCAGAATTTCGAAAAAAAAATATATATAGAAAAAAGCTGTTTCTTTACAATATTTGCTCTGTATACAATATTTCATCAGACTATAATTATTTAAATTGTTTGACAGTTTTTCACTTTAGTGTAAAATTAATTATTACGTATTTCAAATAATGCAACCTAACTAAAATAAATCATTTCATGCAAAATCATCACAAAAAATAGGTTAGGTACAATTAACTTTTTTTATTAATTTTTTCAAAAATTGAAATTGTATTATAAAAATTGTACTGATTGGTGAAAATTTCATTTAATTTCAACACAAAACAAAAACCTTAACCTGCCACGTCATCAAACAAAACACATTTTTTGTGGTAATTTTGCATCAAATAAGTTATCTTCGTCAGGTTACAATACTTAAACTTTACTAAATTTGCACAACAGGAACATCGCAAAAAGTATATATTTTTTTTCATCTAAATATCTCATCTTTGGGTGGATGCTGATAAAAAAACGTAGACAGACTGAACCAGGGAAAAATTAATAACAACAAATGTAGACATTATAGCACATTTAAATACTAAATTTAATTTTGTTTGCTATACCTTTAAAGTTCCACTGGTTTTAAAAAGTGTCCATTGCCAAGCAAGTGTAGTTTTCCAGAGGTACCGCGGAACGCAAGAATTTAGTCAGCAAAAATGATATTAATCGTCTCAAAATATTTTTTCCGTTTAATTTTTCCCCCTCAAACAATTTTTGTTCAGTAGCGTTAATGCTATTTCCTATCGTTCTCAAAATTAATTAAACAATAATTTACAATATAACATTCTCCTGTTGCATGAATAGATAGATGTACATTGTTTGAAAAAAAGATAAAAAATAATTATCCCGCGGATGTCGCTCTTACAAAAGGGACACTGGGTGCAGCTGCACTTTTGCATCATTCTTCGAGACGGCCCTGTAATTAGTTTGTTTGCTTTTTTATAGCAGCTAGATAATTAAGCATTCTGAAAATAAGCAAATCAATCAATTCTTCTACCTAAGCTCAAAAGATCAGGTTGTTTGATATGCAGATCGATATGCAAAGACGTAGACGTTCAGGCCGTAAATGTCGTCGCTTCTTACCATTTTTTGGTATCCATCTTTACCAATATATGGACAATTGTAGCTTGCTGAGATATTACAAATAAAATAGGCGCATCTTTCCTTCCTCATGAGAATCTACCAAACGCTAACTGGGCGTCAATTTATTTAAAACGTCCAATATAAATATTTTGAGCAAGCGGTTGCAATAATCACTAAATTAAAAGTAATTTTTAAATACAACTAATCGTCTTGATGAGTTTATTTAATGTCCATTTTTTACGTCAAATATTCTAGAAAGTTTATTGGTGATATATGACAGGTTTACAATAACTTAATTAGTTTTATAATAATTGCCGCCTACCTTCACTTGCGCTCATACTGATATTATGAAATAATACTTAATCAATTTTGTGAAATAAAATATCCACTTGCAATTATAAATTTATTACACTTTTTTACAAAACGATTAGGTAAGAGGAATAAAACCGTTTGATCGACCATTAGACGATGTGTGTGCATTATACAGGGCCTTTTCTTTATAGTTATTACAGCCTTTACTTTTGAAGACGAAAGTAGTAGAACATTTTACGAACGAGTAGTAACAACGGAACAATTGTTCATTTCAATAAACGAACATGTATACCAATGAAAGCACAATGAAGATAATTTAAATTAGCTAGGTACTTTTCTGTTCATCAAGGAATATTGCTGCTTTATTTGGACTGCTGAGTTAAGCAAAGTAAAGAAGAAGGTCTCGTTTAGCTATACCTTCTTCTTCGTGTGCCTATCCGAGTCGGATGCTGGCGACCATCTGAACAATCATAACTTTATTAACTGCTTCTCTGAACAGTCCCGTGGTTGACTTTCCAACCAGATTCTTAGGTTTTTCAGCTATGAGATCCTCCTTCTTCTTCGTCCTCTGCTCCCGTACAGTTTACCTTGTAGGATGCACTGGATGAGATGGTATCTATCTTCATTACGCATTATGTGCCCAAGATATTCTAACTTCCGGCACTTCACAGTGTAAAGGAACTCACGTTCCTTCCCCATGCGGCGCAGGGTTTCCTCATTGTTCATCCTAAGACACTCTTAGCATCCTTCTTAAGCCACATTTCGAAGGCTTCCAGCCTCTTCTCCGTAGCAGCAGCCAGCGTCCAAGCCTCTACTCCGTAGTACAATACAGAAAAGACATAGCATTTTAACAACATGATCTTGAGGTTTATGTTCAAGTCATGGCTCTTGAAGCACTTTGCCATCTTATTGAATACTGCTCATGCCTTCTCTAACCTGCATCTGATTCCCTGCGAATGGTTATCTGTGAACACGACTGTGTCATCTGCATATCTAATGTTATTCAACCTCTGTTCTATCAGGAGCATCCCTGCTTCACTATTTTTCAGAGCCTCGCGGAAGACGTACTCGGAGTATATGTTGAACAACAGTGGATACAATATGCATCCCTTTCGGACTTCTCGCGCAATTCTGACTGACTTTCTATGGCTCTCCTGCACACGGACAGTGGTCTTTTGATTCCAACACAGGTTCGCAACAATCCTCAGGTCTTGGTCATCCAGTCCGATGTTCCTCAGCATCTCAATTAACTTTGTGTGTCGTACACTATCGAATGCTTTTTGGTAGTCTATAAAGCAGACATATGCGTCACAGTTCATGTATCTGCAACTCTGGAAAAACACCTGCACACTAAACACTGCTTCCCGGGTACCGAGCGTGCTTCTGAAGCTCAACTGGGTGGGGCTTAATTGGTCTTCACATAGCCGATAGATTCTCATGTGAATTACTTTCAACAAATGACTCATTAAGCTGATTGTTCTATAGAGATTGCCGTCAATCATTCAATGTGATTGTCGTATAGCAGTTTGATGAACTCCGGCTGCATCCCGTCAGGCCCTGGCGCTTTGCCTTCTTTGAGTCCATCGACCGCAGCTTGAACTTCCTCACTTAGTATCGTCGGTCCAGTGTTACCATCAATTTGTGGTGGTGGTGGTCTTTCGTCAAGGAATAGTTCCTTGATGTAGGCTTCCTGCGTGTCCCTGATCTTCTCTTTTTCAATAATTAATTCGCCGTTTCGAACCACCAATCTGTTTCCCGATTTTGATTTGGTCTTTCTTGTTAATTCCTTGATTTTGCGGTGTAGTTTGAAACTCTCGTATCTTGCGCTAAGGGTTTCTATTTCAGGACACTTAAGTTCCAGTTCCCTCCGTTTTGAATCACTGATCATTCTTCTAATGGATTTGTCGAGTTCCTTATATATTGCAGAATTGCTCTTGTTATTTCGCCTTTGATCCATCAGTTCGAGGATTTCTCTAGTCATCCAGGATTTTCGTTTCAATTTTTCGGGTCGCAACAACGTAGTTTCGATGGTCTGGATACTGTTACACAGTGCCTGAAGCTCCTCACTCACACCTCCATATAACAGGTGTTCGTTGTTTTTGTGATGTTCATTCAGCTTCATCTTTACCCGCATTGCCACTGCAGAGTCTTTTAATATTCGTAAATCATAGCATTTTTCCATTCTTTATCTGTAGTTTAAAAACACCTACAACCGGACTAAGATCCGATTCTATGTCTGCTCCCGGGTACGTTTTTACTGAGGAGAATGCGTTCCTATATCTACTGTTGATCAATATATAGTCAATCTGGTTTTTGACTATAGCATCTTCCCTATCACCCGGCGTGTTCCAAGTGTATATTCTCCTCGGGAGCAATTGGAAAAAGGTATTTGCGACTATTAGCTTTTGCTCTCCTGCAAACATGCTGAGCATCTCTCCTCTGTCGTTTCTCTCTCCCAGGCCTCAGGGCCTTATATGCTCTCCTGAGCATCCGCGTCCCACCTTCGCATTGAAATCTCCCATGACCATGTTGACATCTTGCTTTGGGAGTTTTCGAAGTACAGCCCTAATGTTCTGGTAACACTTCTTCCTCGCTGTGGTCCCTTGTGGGCGCGTATACCTGAATTATGTTTATTCTTACAGGTTTCGCTTCGATCTGCAGTAGCAGAAGTCGTTCAGATATTGGTACAAAGTTGGTGAAACATCACGCCACGTTCTTACCGACTGCAACTCCCACACCGTACCTGTGCTCATTATTAGTTGGTCCAAAGTAGTACATCCTATGTTGGTTGATGTCGCACTGACCTGATCCTGGCCACCTTGTTTCGCTGACTCCATTTTTCGGGGTTGGGCTAACGTTCTTACATTCCACGTTTCTATTATCACCTCTCCGTCTTTCTCAGCCTCAATCTTAATAACGCTCACAACTCCCCCCCCCCCCCCCCCGGAGATACGACTGGGGGACTTGAAACTCCGGAATATTTATTTATGAATTTCATCATGATGGCTATACTAGGGCTTATCCGTAGATCTTTACTGCAGTGGTTTCCCGTTGCCTTTTGTAGTCTACTGCCATTGACTGTCCAACAGTTCCTCCGCCTTTAGGGCCTACCAATTACTAGCTCCTCCATCCGAAGCTGTTGACCAGTAAATGGGCGATTGCTTATTCCGGCAATCATTCGGTCGTCAGAGCCTTGTTAGTTTCAGTAGGGTGCACCGGGTGATTGAATCACCACACGGGCAGGCAAGGTTGATATTTGGGTTGGTATTTGGAACTGTCTTATTCAGTTAACCATCACCCCTCACACCCCTTTACCTATATAACAACATGCAATTAAGAGTGAAGAGACAACAATAACTATAGAAGGGCACGGTCTCGAAAACGTCGAGAAATACATATACCTGCGCCGCGTTGTCAGACTGGGAAAACAAAACCAAACAAATGAAATATCCTGAAAAAAAAAGACTTAGCAAGGCAGCATTTGGTAGGCTACGCTACATTCTAAAATCCCAAAGCCTTCCAATCAACCTTAAGCGATAAGTCTATGAGGCTTGCATACTGCCCGCCACAATATACGGACTGGAGATATGAAGACTAACAAAGCGGAGTGCTGAAAAACTCAAATTAACCCAGAGAGCCATGGAGTGCGCCATGTTAGTAATCAGCCTAACAGATCACATTTGAAATGATGAAATTCGAAGAAGAACCAGGGTAACGGATGTTATGAGAAGATTAGCCAAACTAAAGTGGAGATGGGCAGATTACGTTGTAAGACAGAACCCATCTAGGTGGACTAATAACATAATGCAGTGGTGCCCAAGAGCCACAGAGAGAAATACAGCAAGACCCCAAATGCGATGGCGAGATGACATCCAAAGGATACCGAGAAGAAACTGGCTGCAAACTACCCTAAATAGATGCACATAGAAGCTACTGGAAGAGGCCTACATTCAGGAGTGGTTGGATATCGGTTAAGGAAGGAGAATTCAGGGATTGGACCCCTTTTGATGATATTGAGAAAATCATAAATACGATTCAAGAAGATATGCAGTTGAGGTCAAGGATGGTAAGTGCATTCCCGTTGAGTGGTTCCTCCATAGCCTGGTTCAGCGATGGTCTCAGGGAAATGCGTGATAGGCTCCAGGCAGTGAAATCGAAAAATCAAAAAAGGGGCCAGTGATAAATTTGGCAGAAACTCTCAAATCCTTAGGTTGCCTTGCGAAAGATTGTAGCTAAAAACTCATTTGCTTCAGATCGGTCATCTGATCTTGTCAACTCCGAAATTAAAAAACAAGTTCATTTGCAAGTGGTGCAATATTATAAACGACCTTTGTAGAAAATTTTAATGATTATATAATGGAATTGTCCAAGCAATGCAAGGGATAAACTTTCCGTGCCAGATAGATGATTATTTAGACGGAAATGACTTGTGCAGATATTCTCACAAACTTTTGTCGATTCATGAGCAAAGAACTGAAATATCGAAGCAGTTGTAGTAAAAATTCTATGGCCATAGAATGAAGGAGAGTGATTCAATCCGAGTATGGTCAGGAATCTTCGCGATGTTAAAGAAAATATGTGAAATTGCAATTTGTTCAAAAATGCTGAGTAGTTTATCGCAGAAATACAGCAGCTCTAAGATAGCATGGAACTCTGTGACTCCGCAGGAACAGACGTTCATAATTGAACAGCTCGTTTCCTTAATACCGAGCAATGCAGGCTACAAAAAGTGCAAAGACTTGCCTGTCTGGGTATCACAGGGGCAATAAAAACCTGCCCCACGATAGCACTGGAGACGATGCTGGACTTTCTTCCCCTGCATTTAAGCGGGAGGAGGGAGACCTTATTAAGCGCGTCCAGAGTAATCCAGACCCAATCAACTAAGTCAGGTGATCTGACTGGCCATCTAAAGATTCTGGACACAATCAGAGTCGAATCGCTGGCCAAACCAACAGACCATATGCCAAAGACAAGGGATTTCCAACGCTTCTTTAAGGTGATCATAAAAGATCGCCCAACAATGAGAGCACTACAGCCCGAACGAGATACATTGGTCTGGTACACAGATGGATCTAAAATGGAACAAGGGGTCGGCGCCGTGGTTTATGGCCCTAGATGCAGAATGTCAAAATCTCTACGTAAAGCCCCATCCATATTTAAAGCAGAGATCCATGCCATTGAATGTGCGCCTCTGAATGCATCAAAAGAAAACCGAGAGGCGCGACCATAAATATACTATCCGACAGCCAAGCGGCTTTAAAGGCACTAGCCTTGTGCGAATTTGACTCAAAGCTTGCCTGGGAATGCCGGAACGCTCTTAATCAACTGGCTAAACATAACAGAGTCACTCTGTTGTGGGTGCCAGGGCACGAAGGAGTGAAAGGCAATGAAATTGCCAACCAATTGGCCAGAGAAGGAGCACAGAGTCCATTCTACGGACCTAAACCATTATGTGGCACCACCAGAGGACACCTCGGATAGGAACTCAATAAGTGGGAAAAAAGGGAGAAAGAGGCCTACTGGAGAAACACTCCAGGACAACGACAGGCGAAAAGATTCATCTCGCACTCGCCTGAATACACTAAGAAGCTACTAGAGCTCCATAAAAACTATCTAAGACTGGTCACGAGCTTCCTAGCAGGTCATGGATCATGGAGATACCATCTACACAACATGGAAAAGACTGAGACAGAATGTAGACAACTGACCCGCCAAAGGCTAAAATATCTGGAAGGAGTAGTATGTAATCCCAAGGATATTACACAACTAGCTCCTAGAAATATTCTGAACTTCGCGAAAAGTGCAGGCATTTCTGGGAAAATCTAAAGCAGGGTAGTCACAAAAGACTTTTAGGTCTAAGTGAAGAAGGGCTGAAAAGCCGAGCGACCCCCTTACATACAATACAATACAATAATGCTGAAAATGATGAAAATAATCACTTAACTTTGCAAGTGAATTGTCTCCAAGAAAAGCTAGACAAACAAGCTAGGCTTAATAATCAAGACAGTGGAACAAAAGCGAGACACATAACAAAATTCAGAAAAAAGCCTTCATGTAACAATTTAAAGGGAAAGCACATTAGGCCAAAGAATGGAGAAAGCGAATAGCTCATGAAAAGAAGAAAAACAATCATCAAGGTAACTTTAGTTTAGCTTGGGGTAGTTTAGGTTAGATAGAATTGTTGAGTTTTTCATTATAGTCATAATGTCTTTGCAGACATGTTTTGGACTCATAACTTGACTTGACTGACTGGTGATGTCTTGGTCCACAGGTCCATCCTATGCATATACTTGAGCATAATTTATTTCACTGATTTCCTTTATGCTTTTCATCCTGGATCTCTGAGTTGCTGTGTGATGTCTCTGTCATCGATGGCCCGTTTTCCTTTGTTGATACTCTGGGTTTTTGGAACGAAGTACTTTCAGCAAATGAACTAAGGATGGATTCAGATGATTGTTCCTCTGATAAATCTGTACATGATATGCGTACGGATACGGATGAGGAAGGTGGTGAGACATAAATATGCTAGCCACTTGCGCACTTAGGCCACTTGAACCGTTGGTGCCCTCAGAAAGGTTTTACAAACCCAGCAATCCTACGGTGTTGGTATGTGTAATAAGGTGTTTTAAAATATCAGCATCAGCTTCTCGGAAGATGCATAAGAGTTTTGATCGGACTGAGCTACAGGCAGTATTGTGGGGTAGGTTTGTGGGATTGGGGATCCTTATGGTTTCGTATATTTACCAGTCTCATCTACATAAAATCCTCATTCCAATTTATTTGACTTTTCTTTCGAGTTCGTAAAAATAAAGATTTCTAAACGTCATCATAAATCACTCCGTGGTTATAGGCGAAATGCGATGTTCTTCGGCAAAATTCGTATTTCATGGTTCGATACATCCTGAAATACCATACAAAATCGCCCAAGAAAACACAAAACATCTCTTAATTAATTATAAGGAACAATGTCATCATATACAAACCAACTAATTGCCTTTGACACAGAAACATCATAAACGGAGGCAAACTAAAGAAAGCGACTTTCGTACTTATAGGAACAAAAAAGGATTTGACGTAGGACTTGATGGTTCTTAGAAGAGCCGCTCCTGAGAGCCGTGGCGCTGACCTCTTTGTATCACACAAAAATGTCGGCCCACAACGCAAGTCCATTGTTATAATACTGTTTGTGTAAAACATATTTATTTGCTTTATGATCCCTGGGTCTCGCTTTGATATTCCCACATGTACACGCGGATGTGCTACAAATTGATATTGATTTACTGCGATCTGTCTATAATGAATTAAATAGCCGTATCGATGCCGGTACCAGAAATGTTCCTTCCCTAGTTGGACGTATTAACATAAGTATCCGCTTTGTTATTTTTTGATGTTTCAATAAACAAATACGGACCGATTGCACTCAACAGCAAAATGGAATAGAATAACGGATCTTAGTTTCGCAATATTTTATAACATTTGCTGCGCTTTTTCATTAGGATTTGTATGCAAGACAAGTATAACATTTAAGTTTTAGACTGAAGGTTTAAGAATAAGGATGCCATAATGAGATTAGTTTAAGTCGAAATGTATAGAATATAGTGAAACTTTGGTGTTTAATCTATCATTAATGTCGTACCGATATTGAGATATTGAAGGCACTTATTAATATAGTGCAAGCGATCAATGTGACTGATCGGAGTTCAAAGCAGTGGCCCTTAAAATTTAGTTTTAATCATATCCTGTTCCTGACTCGGTTGGGGTTTGGAACCTTTGGCCAGCTGCAGTGGAACATAATTTTATCCACAATAGCCCAATTTAAACACTAAACGCGCATCTAATGTATCAGTTGTGTTATTCTGAACAAAACTGTGTTCCACTGCAGCTTGCCGAAGGTTTAAACCTCCAACCGAGTCTAAAATGGATACAAATTTTGGGTTTCTATTCTATATACTTTAGGGATTTTATTACGATATCGTTGGTACAGAATTTTTTTTACTGAAATTGCGTCTCAACCGTAATAGCAGTTCTTCCATTGCTATGGCCTTCAGAAAGCTTAGGATGTTGGATCGCTTCAGGTTAGGTAGGTCTCCCTCCTCTATTCGATACGCTTCCAGGTGTCGCGCCTTCGGATTTTGCAGTGTACTGCGTTCTGATATATGAATGAAATATGAATGGAGGTTTTGTCCCCTTCCTAGTAGAATTCGAGCTTTTTCAGCTACTCTCTCAAGTGGCAATATCCTGTCAAAACCTCTGTTGATATTCTGAATTTATTTGGTTGATGCAGTTGTTAGATCTCTTTTGGTTATAATTCCCCAGGATTATCCTTGTAGTCCATCAAATGTTGGGATTTCTCACTAAGAACTTCATTCTTGAATTCTTCCAGTATTTTACTGGTACTTAGAGCGCAAAAGAGCTCGATGATTCAACTTCTTTCTCTGCGAGTTCATCTGCTTTTTCAGGAACCTCCAGTTCAACGTGTCAGGGAACCGTAGAAGAATAACCGCCTTATTCCGGCTTAGTTCATTTAATTTATCTAAGTATTCCCAGACCATCTTCTCAGCGCACTGATGACTGCTTGATTGTTCAACATGATAACAAGTTCTTGTCTTCGAAAACTTCTTTCTATATTGAAATGGACACATTCTCCGATAGCCTGAATTTTAGGTTGGAATATAAACGGGAATTTGCCCATATTTTCAGAGTATTCGGCCGATATACTCATATTCCAGTCCCTTTTGTTGTTTTGAATATATCAGTGTATCACTGGCTAAGATGGATTGGTCATGTACACCAACAACCAGACTCCCGATTGTTTGGGAACAGAATCCAGAAGGGCGAAGATCTCTGGGGAGACCTCGTATGAAATGGATAGATTGTTGCTGATCTAACAGCGATGGGAATAGAATACGATCCTGAACTGATGCAAGCGAGAGGAATGGATAATGATCGTGCAGTCGGCTAAAACTCGCCAAGGGTCGTAGAGCTATAGAAGTAAGTAAGTAAGTAAGTGTACCACTTGATGGTATTTCTATTTAGTCTTGAAACGGTCTCGAGTACACGTTTGTACATAATCTAGTTGTGTTGAATGCCTCCACAAAGCTAGCCTTTTTTCAACTTATCTTGGGGCATGCCCCCCAGAGCGGGGTTTGCGTTTTTAATTCCCTTTCTGCTCATTCTCTATATTGCCCTTGACGCCATATTCTTCTTTACTATATGGAGGGGTTTAAGGTTTAGAATTACCTTCCTAGCGGCCGTTGGGCACATTTTCATTGCACCTCTTATTCATGCACACACGAGAATGGGTTTATTCCCGGGAAAGTGAATATTTAGTAAGAACTGAGCTCATTCTTCCTCACTTTCTGTATAGCTACCGTCTGGCTTCTTAAGTGTCAATGTAGATCGACTCTACTTTTTGCCATATCTTTATGTAGTCTTGCCGCGGCGGGTGTAGCGTCAGCGTCTTCGCAGTCTCTTAGTTTTCCTTACTTCTTGACTGTAGGTGGTAAGTTTCTCGGTGTAGCTTTGCCCATTTCCATTACTCTTGACTATGTTAAAGAGTCTCGGCATTTCAGATCTCAATTTTGATCGGATATTGCTTCACTCTTTTAGATGCCAGTTTAGGTCTAAGTGGTGCCTTAGCCCTCTTGTTCTGGATACGTGCTGAGTTTGTTTTTAGATTGGTATTGTATTTTCCCTAGTTTCATTTCCTAGGATTCCTCAGGAGTGCCGGTTTCTGATCTCGACAAAATTAATTTGTGATCAGAAAGATAAGGTTCACTCGATACTTTCCAGTTTGTCACTGGATCATTTAGGCTCGGTGCATTTATTGTAATATCTAATCCTTCTTCCCTTAGATTAGACTAGAATTGAAGGGAGTTGGCGCTGGTACTCGCCTCTGCCACTGCAACCTATGCAGGTTTATTGTAGCACTACGAACCATGCTTAGAGGACGTCATCCAGTCCGGTCTTCCTAATCAGACTCTAAAATGGAGTAACGGCTCCTCCATGTACTTTGCAGGTCCGGGTTTGGTCTCTCCCAGCCTTGCATACCTGAGCCTGTAGATAGCCTCACACTCGCACCACACGTGCGGGTATTATCTTCCAGGCCGATTTTTTCCATGTGTCTGTTAATTCTCCAGTGCCCCGTCAGCTGATCTACTAATATTCTTATCGTCTTGCGACTCCTCTTAAGTAGATCTGCCGTGAATTTTGGGGAGCCGTGTTTTATGAACTGTTTGGCCTGGTTGCTTGTAACCACCAGTTTAGAGATTGTCTATCTATCCAGCTTTTGACTCCTCTTCCCTTACTCTTGTTACAAACATAAGAGTACTTCCCACGTTATGTACGATAACGTTTCATTCAAAAATAAATTATAAAAGTTGTTAACTCTTTGGTTGGTGACCTTGCTACCCAAAATGATGTTGTGGGCATTGGCATCACAACGTAGGAGTAAGGCAGCACTCTAGTAGTCTATGGACTGCTGGAGGCGGTGCATGCCCCTCTTCTGAGGGTCTATCCCAGCCTTGCATACCTGAGCCTGTAGAGAGTCTCAGACTCGCACCACACGTGCGGCTATTATCTGCCAGGCCGATTTTTTCCATGCGTCTGTTAATTCTCCAGTGCCCCGTCAGCTGATCTACTAATATTCTTATCGTCTAGCGACTCCTCTTAAGTACATCTGCCGTGAATTTTGGGGAGCCGTATTTTATGAACTGTTTGGCCTGGTTGCTTGTAACCATCAGTTTAGAGATTATTTATCTATCCAGCTTTTAACACCTCTTCCCTTACTCTTATTACAAACGTAGGAGGTTTCATTCAAAAATAAATTATAAAAGTTGTTAACTCTTTGGTTGGTGACCTTGCCACCCAAAATGATGTTGTGGGCATTGGCATCACAACGTAGGAGTAAAGCAGTACTCTAGTTGTCTATGGACTGCTGGAGGCGGTGCAGGCCCCTCTCCTGCTGTATAGCATGAGGCTATTATACCTTTCTGGCATTTCTGCCTGAATTCGAGGTATGCTCTAATTGGGACCAAGTCTCTTGTCATAAATTCTGAAAGGCAAAAATAATTAATATTTTTTCCTACCATAATACATGTTCTTGGTATCCTATCACTAGGGTGATATATTATGTTGGTATCCTGATAGGTGAGGCCCTTTACCTGGTCCTTGTAGGCTCACGGTTCTTGGATCAATGCGATTCGTAGTTGGCTCTTGGTGAACATTCTGGAAACCACCATCGAGGATTCCTTGGCATAATGAAAGTTCACCTGGCCTATGTCGATACCTGTCATCTTAATGCATAATTTTTCCTATTATTACTATAAGCAAGCATTTTTTACTCTTTCGTCTTGAGAATTGTGCCAAGAATAATGAGCCTAGCCGCAAACAGGTAGAGCTCGTGCAAGGTAGCTCGAGTCTTGGCCTTATGAATATTAATAGATTATTTTTAATGACATAAAACGTAATGGGTATCCGCTATAACGCGAAAATTGGCTACGCGGTATTTACGATATGCTAGTGGCCGGGGCGGATGTTAGGGATTACCACACACTTAAGCTCAATTAATTTTGCGCCATACAAAAATATGCTCCTTATTTCCTTAGTTTCTTTTTTATTTTCTAGTTTTAGAATCGCTGCTTCAATTTACATAATATGTGTATCTGCTATGACACATCGCACATTGTATGAGTTGTATCGCTATCTTATTTTACGTAACATATTTTTTATCAAGCAACTTTCCAAATTCTTTTGAATCGGTTCGCGAACGATTTGTTTAAGTTGCAGTTCGACTTTAACAATAAAAATCGCCCACATCGAGCCGACGTCACCTAAAGAAGAGGCGAAAAATAATCTTGGGTCAAAAGGTTATTTCTTCGCTTCAGAAACAGTATTAGCCAGGGTCGGATCAAGTGAAATGTGTGAATATTCTTAAATAGCACTTATTAAGATGAGGTAAGTTGCATAATGAAACAGTGATGGACACAAAAATTTAACCAGGATCTTGTATGCATGCTGAACTGGTTGAAAATGAAATAGATTCAAACCATTAATATAATGAGTCCTCCAAGCATCAGTTGCTTTAGGAACTTGCCCTCTACTTTTGTTTGGGTCATTTGCAGTCTTGTCAAAGATAACACCCTCCTGTTCAGTATCCAAGTCGTACTTCCCATTTCAAGTCAACTTTGGCACTTGGATATATATTAGTTTCTCAAGCATTATTCGATTTGGCAAGCGACCCTAGTATTCAGCAATATAAAGATGTGCACTTCCATGGCAAAATTCATGGGCGAATTTTATATCTGCATCATCGCGATGAATCACAGGTATAATAAAGGCATTAAATGTTTACGAAATAGATTGTCAGCAAATGCGAATTCTGTAAATAATTTGACAATAACAAACTTTTTGCCTACCTGACGGCTACCTGAATATTAAGGTTGGAAAGCATATTTTCCACCGATTCCTTATAATTGCTTGCCTTATGATCTCCAAGAAAATTTTGTGCTACTTAAGTAAAGGAACACCAAGCGTTAGATTCAATCTCATTCATCGATACCGGAAATTGTCGATCTTTAATAAGCTGCCTTATTTGAGAACCATAAAATATCACTTTTTATATACTAATCCCAGAAAATGTACGTATCAAGTACCCAAAACAAACCCCATCTCGATTTAAACTTTCAGAACTTGCGCCATAAGCTTCAACTTGATATGCAAGGGTGGAAATATGATTTTCTATCTCACAACCAAAGGTTCGTTGATTTGCCTCTGTTAAACCATAACATATTTTAAAGAACAAATTTCTGCTAACCCAGTGCTGAGCCTTAGCTCTACGCTCCTAAAGACATAAAAACAAGAACATTTTATATAACCACTTTGCTGTCCAGCAAATCCTGATCTCGTTTGCAGTAAAATCTATTTGATCTGGTTGGTTGAAATATTGGGGACTTGCTGAATTTGCTTCAAATTCGTTGTAGTTTTCTGATTGCCTACATCGAATTTCATCAGACGTTAAGGATTGTGACTGCTGAGTGATAGAATGAGTATTTCTTAAGAATTTAGTATGCTGAATATTGATCAGACAGGAATGGGAACAAGGATGGGAATGATGTCGACTCTTTTTTTGTAAAAATTGGCTGTTACCCTGCTGTCCAAAATGTGTAACGAGAGACGGTAAGAAAAAGAAGAATTGGTGTCGTGTTCTGAAAGAATTTTTTCAAGTCCGGATGATATGCTATCGGTCTTGAGGAACCGAAGTAAGTTTAAGGAAACCAAGGTATATGTGGCTGCTGACCTTACCACGAGTCAGCGTGAAATGGAGAGATGAAAGGGGATTTACCCATCATCTTGGAAAGTCGCTCGAGTGCCACCTGTTCCAAAAAAAGACAAGAAAACCACGCCCTCAAACTATCGCCCAATTGCATTGCTTCCAATAATCTCCAAAGTCTTGGAACGTGTAGTCAATCAGCAACTACTCAAGTACCTCGAGAACAACATAATAATCCGCGATAATCAATACGGCTTTCGCAAAGAGAGATCGGCAGGAGATATATTGGCCTATGTCACTCGTATATGGAGTAGGGCAATTGAGAACTACGGAGAGTCTCGAGCGATTGCGTTGAATATTTCGAAGGCATTCGACAGAGTTTGGCATGATGGATTGCTCAACAAACTGCCGTCCTTCGGACTGCCAGTCTATATCTGCAGCTGGCTTGCCAGTTTTCTTAAGAACCGATGTCTGCACGTTGCAGTTGATGGACACATCTCAGACATATTTACCATTAACGCGCAATAATTTTACCAACTCTGTTCCTTATCTATATTAATAACCTGCTGATCGAACCGAATAATCCTGTTTACAATTTTGCAGATTACAGTACCCTTGTCTCCCAATTTAGATCAGAAAAACCTTTACTAGCGACTGATACTTATCACCGCAGACAGGAGCAGATTACAGCAATTAATCAAGAACTAGAGAAAGTTCAAACTTGGGGCGATAGAAATTTGGTCCAGTTCAATGCAGCAAAGACCCAAGCAGACACGCTTACCGAGAGGGCCAATACGGCGGCCCTGATAACATTATTGCAGCATCGACCATTCCTTCATCCTCGCCAATCGGACTACTGAGTTTCACGTTGCTAACATCTCAAAATCAGCCTCCCAGAAACTTGGTGCGCTATTTCGCAAGAAAATATTGCTCACACATCTGGGGCGCCGCTCTAAAGCACACCCTAAAGCTGCTGGACATTCAGAAGAGTTGACCCGGAATCTGGACAGTCTGGAACACCGCAGACATGTCGCCGAGATGTCCCTATTTTACAGATACTTTCACGGCAGATGTTCCCAGGATCTGGCCTGCCTCATCCTGCCCCTGGCAATGCCTGTCGCACTGCATCACTGTCGAACTCACTTCCTAGACATTTTTGTTTCCCCCTAATTTCAATCTACAACTGTTCAAGAACCGTGTCAATCAACATATTCGCACATATACCGTTCGTCGAGCGCCATAGTGTGTGTGCCACTGCCATAAAAAAAGAATCCCGTGGCTTGCGAACAAAGCTAACATATCTTTCAGAGAATGATCCTGCTTGTCCCTATGATATACTTGTTCTCACCGAACTCAATAAATATATTGTTTGCCATAAAGATAGATCCATATTAACCAGCCCATATTTGAAAGGATGTGGCACCTTAATAGCAGTTTGAAAGAGTGTGCAAAGTAGCCGCCTGGACTCATCAAATGAAATAGAGCAGGTCTTCATTGTTCTGGGCAGTGGTAGTAATCAAATTCTGCTTGATTTGGTATATTTTTTCCACAGATTTCTGGTTGAGCATTATATCTCTTTGGAAGAGAACTTGGATAAACTTTCTTGAGAGTTGCTTAATGTCCAAAATTCCTCCTTGCTGATTTTAATCTGACGCATTGTTTTTGGACGGATGATAGCATAGGGTCTACAACAATGTCCCTGACGGAGACCTCGCAAAACCTGCAGATGCTTTCGATTGAGGCAGTTCCTTGCAGAATATCTTTTAAGCTTAGGGCTCAAATGGCATGGTCACACTGGACCTTGTACTGACTGGTGTTGCTGGAACGAAAGTTGTACATCCGGATGAAGCTATTGTTCCACCAGATAAATATCATTTTTTTTCTGGCACGCAACCTCCTTCTGTCCCATTGAATATGAGTGATCAAATGCGCTTAAAATGAATACCTTAAACATCATTGAGACATATTTGAAGTGTGGATGCTCGAAAGCTTCTTCACATTACTTGGGCTGCACCTATTGGGCCCAACCAATAAGAATCTGGAAGGTCTTGACCAAGGGTGTCTAAATATAGTCAAGTAGTGCAAAATATTTGACCTTGTATTGGTCGATGCAACAGCATCTATACTTCAATTATTTTTGCAAGCTAAGATAGAGGGAAGACAAGACATAGGCTGATGTGGAATTAGGGCTGCTGCCACAATTTTCCGAAGAGCAGTGAGTGAAAGAAGAAGAAGAAGAAGAAAGTGAATATGTACAATTGATACCAAATTAATGCACTTCAAACTCAATCATTTAAATTACGCGATCTTAACAGAAATCATCATGAGTACCTTGCCTTCTTGCAAAAAAACTATATCAATGTAAATCAAACTAAAATGGTCATTTCATCAGCATTATATAGAAGCGCGTTCAAATAATATGAAGAGATTAAAATAATTAAAGAGATAAAAATGTGGAGAAGCTAATGTACTAAATTGCGAACTAATGTTTTTATTGACCATTTCGGCCCACTGAAATTTTAGATTAATTTACGACAAGATTAGATAAAGTGGCCGTAAATTTCTCTACAGGTGGTATATTATTCGTAATATCCGCACATTATTGTTAAGAATGTGCGTTTAGTAATTTATTTAATAAAAACGAGTTACAGCTTCAATATTTTAATTTCATTTTTCTTTCAAAGGCGCAAATTTATGACGAAATGATTCAATATAATACATATATTCAGACTTATATAGCTTCTTACGTGAAAAATTAATTGATGTGAAAGGTGAGGTTTGCGACA
Organism: Pissodes strobi; assembly: GCA_016904865.1. NCBI lineage: Eukaryota > Metazoa > Arthropoda > Insecta > Coleoptera > Curculionidae > Pissodes > Pissodes strobi. Next base: position 90,617 of record MU183214.1, on the reverse strand, counting down.
TGAAGGTATTTTAAAGTGATATCATCCAGGAAGAATAATAAAAATATTAGTTCGTAGTGATTTGATCGTGTTTTGAACTGTGTGCATTTTTAGCAGTATTTGAAGTGATATGCTAAAAAGAATCTTCAAAAAGAAATAGTTTTCTAAGATTTCGATTTCGATTACATGATACCATATAATGGGTGCTCAAAACAAATCTATTCTCGGACATTTCGATTGATTACATTATGTATCTTCAGGCTTCTTTAATTCACGAGATAAGAAATCTGATTGGATTGACCGAAATGGCACAATTGTGTGGCCTGTAAGGAGTCCGGACCTCATGATTTCTGATGTCTACCTTTAAGGTCGTTTGAAGGAGTTAACGTTTCAGCAATCCATTGAAAATAATATCCACATTTTAGAGTCAGTTCAAATGATTTCACTCGAGGATATAAAATGAAGTTATGATCACATTAGACGGCAGTTTGAGAAAAGCGCCGAATACGAGGGAAGTGTGTTTGAATCATTACTATAAAATTTTATATTGAGTTATTTATTAAATATTTTGGAACAGTGGAATATGTTGTATTGGATTGCATGTGACTTTGTTGTCCATTTTTCTCCATGGATAAGCGAACCAATATGGAAGATCATAACAGAAAGGAACGACATAAAAATAGAAGGGGTCAATGACACTGAAAGCCAACCGAAATATCTGGAGCTTGGCAGGGAAATCAACAGAAATCTAAGAAGAGACAAAAACGCATATATCGCGTCAATATGTGAGGATATCGAGAAACATTCGAACTCGAGTACGTGCCTCCTCAAAAAAGTGAGGATGCTGTCAAACACATTCCAACCTCGCTATCTCCCTATCAGGGACCAAAATTGCATCCGTCTTATAACAAGACCAGAGATCGTAAAACGATGGCGCCCATACTGTGAAACACTTATGGCTTCAGAAAAGAACAATTCAAAAGACGGAAGTGGCGTTGGAGGCACCCAGGAACAGGAACCTCCAATATTAAAAGCAGAGGTGGAGGCAGCTCTCCGCAGAATAAGTATTTGGAAATTGTCCGTGCCGGACAACATTATTAGTGAAATGCTAAAGAACATCGGCGGCAAAGGAACTCAGCTACTCTACCAAATATGTCTTAAAGTATGGGAGACTGGCAAGTGGCCAGAAGAATGGAGGAAATCAATATATATTCCCATTCACAAGAAAGGACCTAAAGATGAATGAGGCAACTATAGAACTATCGCCCTCATTAGCCACGCTAGCAAAGTATTATTGTATGTCATACAAGAAAGGCGGTAAATACTACCTACTGCCCCAAATACCCTCAGAACAAGCTGACCTTGTACCTGGGAGAGGAACACAAGACCAACTAATGAATGTTTGACAAATAATGGATAAACTTTATGAATACAATGTTCCTGCGATGCTCTGTTACTTGGATTACAGCAAGGCTTTCGACACGGTCCAGTGGAGTCAGCTGTAGAGTATCCTGAACGAAATGCGAGCACCCAAACATATTGTCCATCTTGTAAAGTCACTGTACACAGATAAAGATAGAGCATGGGTACTCTGAAAATCTTAAGGTGGGAAAAGGTATCAGGAAAGGTTGTATTCTGTCCCCAATACTTTTTAACTGCTACGGTGGATGGATCATTAGAAAGGCCTTGGAGGACTGGAAGGGTGGAGTCTCTGTTGGAGGAAAAATGATATCGAATCTGCGATACGCCGACGATGCACCTATAATGGCCGAGGACGAACCAGAAATATATGAACTTGTACAGCGCATAGAGGAAGCAAGCTTAGAATCGGGTCTGCGACTCAACAGATCAAAATGCTGTCTTATGATAGTGGATAGAGCCAATACATTACCACCCTTATGGCTCATTAACGACATCGAAATGAGCGATCATGTTATCTACCTCGGCGCACATATAACCAACAAAGGAGATTCTGAATCCGAAATAAAGCGTAGAATTGGAATGGCCAAGGAAGCTTTGGACAGGCTGGCAAAAATATGGAAGGAACACAACATTCACAAAAAAAAACAAAAACAAGACTCATGAAGGCACTAGTCTTTCCCATGCCAACTTATGAGTCAGAATCATGGACTATAAACGCCTCTTGTTGAACAGAAGCCTTCGAAATGGCGTGCTACCGGAGAATGCTAAGAATATCCTGGGCCGCACATAGAACGAATCAACGAATATCTCCCTCCTCAGAGAGCTAAAAATAAAAGATCATGATCCACTTCTACCAACCACACAACACGTCGGATTCTTAAATTTTTCGGACACATTATACGAAAGGACGGGATTGAGAAGCTTATGATCCAAGGAAGAGTAGACGGCAAAAGAGATCTCCTGTGAGGTTCATAGACCAAATAAAGGATCTCACGCATATTTCGGTTTAGAACTAATCCGAGCAGTAGAAGACATAGAATAATGGCGAATACTAGCACACCAATTACACCATAACCACGCATGAGTCACGACGTTCGTGGCCGAACTATGGCTGAAAAAAGCGAGAATACTTTCTGGGTACCCTAAATAAAAAAGTCCAGAATTCTCTTTGTATACCATATTTTTTCGAGAAGCAGAAACTTGTCAGTTTTGGTCAAAAAACGAAATTTTTGTTCCATTTATCCTCTTGGGCATATTGTATACATATATGAAAAAGCAATATTTTAAATAAATTCTGGCCAGTCCAAGAAGCTTTTCCATATAACTTTCTACTTAATGAAGTGTTTGTTATATACTATATATTATATTTTAGACTGTATTTTTTTCGACGAGACTATGAGCTCCATCTAACAGAATTCCGTACAACTCTAAATTCAGATGACTTCATCGAATAACATCGACATTCATAACTGTTTCATGTACAAACCTAGATCGATCAAGCTATTAAAATTCTTTTTACTAAAAACAATTCCTGATCATGTGGAAATGCAGTGCCAAAAATCCATTAAAGGATTAAGAATAATCACACGTAGCTTAAAGAAGAAAGAATGTGTCTTTGGTGTTATTGAAATTTATAAGAGGCAGACAAAACATTTTGAAAACAGAAGTTGTCAATCCCACTGGTATTCATTAATACGTGGTATTTTTCTATATACAGGGTGATCCAAATCAAAATTTACAATTTCAGGACTGATTTTGACCGCGAACTTTCTTTGGTACTTGAAGTGGAAGGATGCTATGGAATTGGTGGGAAATATGTCAAGGCAAACCACAAAAAATGGCATTTAAAAACGGGATTGGCTTTTACTCTTCAAGAGGGACAAAACCAGAAGGATTAAAGTATGCCAGAAATAAAGTAAATGTTTCGTTTGTTATTGAGGACTATTTCCACTTATTAAACGAAATCCTAAAAGCTCACAAACTACAAGATAAACCCTGTCAAATCTTTATTACCCTTATAAAACTAAAATTGTTGAGCAATAAATGTTGGTAGGGAAAGCATTACAGTTTTAATGGGTGGCAACTACCTACCTTGATAATTTATTTTTAAATTTAAAGAAGGAAGGAGAAGGTTTCTCTTACGCTGGTTTCGGCCATCGGTTAGTTCTAAACCCAAAATTTTGTAAAACTCTTTCATTAAAACCTTCATCCCCATGCCATTTCTTCTTATGTATCGAGAATAATATAATTATACTTAAATAGGTTCCGTATTTCAACCATTTGCTCCCAGCCAGCAGTTTCAAAAGTCACAAGTTATGGTGGGAGTCTGGGATAAACAAAAAGAGTTTTTCCATATTTGTGCCTGCAATTTAGAAACAAGTAATTCCTTATTGATATCAACTTCTCGGAATACCTTCCACCCATTCAATCGATCCATTGTTGATCGTGATCTAGAAACATTGCGATGGCATGAAGAACTCCAAAATTAACCAGCTAAGCTGAACAAAAATGAGATTCCAAGTAGAAGCAAGCAGGTAGATTTGCAGACAGGGTAAGATAAAAAGCAGCTTCTACCCTCCAACGATTAATTTTCAGACCTGCAGAATCCAGTACCAGGATAGAGTAATAATGAATGTCACCTAAGAAGTATATTATTCGAAGATATTTTGCTAGATACAGTCAAACAAACAACTCTTCCTGAATAAAAGGATACGTACTCCCTAGAGCTGAAATCATTACAGTAAAATACAATATAGGAAAAGGAAAAAGCAGAAAATAAATAGAAAAGAGTAAAAATGAAAAAGGAAATCCAACAATAATGTTGTAGCCAGTATCTCAGATGAAGAAGATGAAATACCATGAATCAGAAAAGGGCAATTTCGAAGCACATTCAAAAAAATTACAGGAATATTAGAAAGGAGAAGAATTATTACCAAGCAAGTCGTTCACTGCTTTCCAAATAAACTTTAGCAGCTGGGCTTTGGTCAAACAAACACCTCTTTCTGAAGAAAAGGACACGTACTTCCTAGAGCTGAAATCATTACAGTAAAAATCAATATAGAAAAAAGAAAAAGCAGAAAAAGAAATATGAGAGAGTAAAAATGAAAAAGGAACCCCAACAATAATGTTGTACCCAGTCCTTCAGATGAAGAAAATGAAATGCCATCTTGCAATGCTAGCGAATCAGAAGAGGGCAATTTCGAAACATATTCATAACAATGACAGAAATAAGAGAAATGAGAAGTATTATTAAGCGTCGTTCACTGCTCTCCAAATAAACTTTAGCAGCTGGGCTTTGATTACACAAAGAGCTCTTCCTGAAGAAAAGGATCCATTATTTCTAGAGCTGAAATCATTACACTAAAAAACAATATAGAAAAAAGGAATAGAAGAGAGTGAAAATGAAAAAGGAAACCCAACAGTAATGTTGTATCCTGTCCCTCAGATGAAGAAGATGAAATGCCATCTTATAATGATAGCGAATCAGAAGAGGACAATTTCGAAACATATTCAGAACAATGACAGGAAAAAGTGAAAGCAGAAGAATTGTTACCGAGCGAGTCATTCACTGCTCTCCAAATAAACTTTAGCAGCTGGGCTTTTTTCAAATAAACACCTCTACCTGAAGATCACGTACTTCCTTTAGCTGAAATCACTACAGTAACGGATAAGGATTTTTTTCGATAGTGTCTTGAATAGTTTTTGTTTATATACTCTAGCATCTTTGCGGATTTTTTTTCTTCCCTTTCCTGCTCAATGGTTTGCATTTCTCAGCGCCTTTTTATTTTTTTTTCATCAATATTAAACAATCAACAATTTCGACCACGTATTTTTGATTGGTGAAGTTCAGTTTATTGTAACGCATTTTATGCCATAATTATAGTTTTCCAAGGATCACTTAATTAAAAAAAACAACTAATTTGTTAGCTACACAATACCAAATCAAGACTTTACTAAGTCTTGCTTTCGCTTCGCCCTCACGATTAAGTTAGGAAAAGGCTCAAGCCCAAAGTCCTCTAAATAAATACTATTCAAAATTTTGCTCTGTCTTGGTCTTAGCAAGCGCTACTAGGACTGTTCTCGTAAGTACCTAGGTACTTCATTTTCTTCTTTCAGTACCACATCATTATACAACAACATATTATCCGCTCAGGTGCAGGTAGAATTATTATTTTACAGGTAACCGCTCCACATTTACAACGAATCTTCGCTAAATTCCTACCTGTTACTTGCGTGTGATCCTGCATCTAACGAAACAATGCAAGACTTCATCACTTGTTATTCTCCACTCGGATCTCCTAAAAGGTTGTTTATCTTTCTAAGTAATGACAGCTACTGCTAATAATCCCAGTGTTTGTGTTTACCAAGCCTCCGTTTTATCTTGTTTTAGATCAGTTTGGGTAAACAATGATGCTAAAGGCCGCTTTTGTGTTCGACCGTCAATCTAATTCTTTTCAAAATAATGTCTATTTTATGCCTTTATTTTTCAGGAACTTTGTCATAATTTGATGGACATGGGAACGGCAAGTTAATGCAAAAGGCATTTGAGTTATTTTCTAGTAAAATGTATGGATGAGAGAAGTTTATAAAAAAATAATAGGCAGATTTCCAAGCAGCTTTATAGTCTCTGGGTTAAGGGGGAATTGATTAAATTGTATTAATTAAGTCATGTTGTAAGAGGAGATATTTTTGTAAATATATTATAGTCATCAGATATAAGATCAGCTATGCATATTTCGCTATTAATAAAAATAGCTATATAACAAATTTTTTATGCTAGGTATTATAAGACACAATTTATCGCAATTTTACTAAATAGTCTGTGAATACTCAAAAAGCGTCCTGTAGGACATGCGTAAGTGAAATATCATCCACTTTTGTACCAATCACTATTTTGTTCTGTTTATTTTGGTAAGTTAGTGTCAAAGGTGCCTTTCATTAATACCTTTTATTTAAAAATTTCACGATATTCTTATCTATGGCATGTTTCTAAATTTTACTGCCCTGATTTCAATGTACAAAACTCATTGACATATTCCTAGTTAAAAATTTAGTGGCACCTTCACCTAACTGCCAACTCTTCGACCCACGCCTTTAAATAAAATTTAAACCGCTGAGGAACCTGGCATACAGACTGTTTGTTAAGCAATTAACAAATCGTGTTACAGTGTCCGATAAAACCCGATATGAATAAATCGAAACAACGACTAGCCAATAATATTCCGACGGTATAGGATTCCCAATAGTGCCATTTTTGTACTCTATAATCACCAACATAGTGATTTAGAATATTTTTACCTTTCCCGAACTACACACCCTTAATTCTAAGTTTGGGACGGGCGCATGATCTAAACATTCGCAAAACTATCATGCACTTCCCCATACTAATAGGATACGTCTACAGCTGGTCAAGTTATGCATTTGTCGTGAATCTATGCGCGCCACTGGCTATGGACCTTGAGTCTGTCTGACACAACTCGACTTTCCCCTAAATATTATTTGAAATCTCTTTACGGGGATCTACCTAATAAAGGGACAAGTTAGTCGAAATCGTTTAAAATCAAATTTGTAATTTACAAATTGATATGCAGAGGATAATTTTGCAATTCTCATTTACTTGTTGATTAAAAAATAACAATTCAGGTTTATGAAACATTTCTTGCGGTGAAAGACGAACTTGTACGTCTTCATAATAATTGATATTTTATTTTATTATTTTTCTACATTGCCTTGAGTGACGTAAATGTTTGAAGAACATTCAATTAACATAGAATTTCTCCTGAACATATCCTTCATGTTGCCATAATCCAAAAACATGATAACATGGGTTCTATCTAAGTCTTGTATGAATTTACTTAACTTATTAACAAATCTAGCAAAATTAATATGATTGGAGAAAATCTCAAGCATTCAGTATTTGTGCATAATGTGGGACATCCAACAAACACAATGCACGTTCCGGTGTCAATAATTATGCAAACCGTTTTTCAGGGAACTCATCCATTCTCGTTTAAACAAGAGGTGTAGTTCATCTATGGCGGGTGTGACAGCATTTCCGCATATCAGCAAGACACAAATCAATGTAAATTATTTTAAGATATGTCCGCACTACGATCCTGCGAATAAATTACATATTCATGCGTGCTGATGATTTATATTATACTCTGGTGCAGTTTACAGGAATGCCTTCAAGTATGCTGAAAGCAAAGTTTTGAAAGTATCAGATCCTTTATAATTAAATTTTTTGATCTGAAGAATAATATTTTTCGGCTTCATTGTATAGGGCAACAATGACTCAGCGTAGCTCTTTTTTAGAGGCAAGTGCCTTTTTCGATCGGTAAAACAAGCTGCATTCTTTTATCATATTGCATATTTTGAATTTTTTGAATCTATGGCCTAAAGACCGTTTTACGCGCTTTGAGAGGCTGTCGAATCCACATGGTTTGACAGATTGTTTCGTTCCTCTCTTTCACCATGATTTTCTATAATTTTTATTACGAGGTCATTATCAAATTTTGTCGCAATTAACGAAATATAGGTATATACCTATTGCTTGGGGGCGAAAGTGGACGATAACTCCAGAAAGATAGAAAAGTGCAATCCCCCCAATTCTAAGTAAAATCGTTTAGATTCTACAGCATCCGAAACTGAGCCAAATATTGTAGGAGTCAGCTTTGAACTTTCAATACAATCCAAAATTGGACAATTATAAGTGAGTCTCATTAAAATAACGTAGCTTTATCCTGCCGTTAATTTTTGAGCCACTCTCCATACAGCTTTATTTCCAGTATTGTCGGCTTACCCGATATTATGCCCTACATCTTTGTTTTCGGTGTGGCGAAAAATTTTTGAGTATTAAAAGTATGTGAGAATTTTTTTAAATAGAAATTATCAACACTTCAAATAAAAAACACATACCTTAAAACTATCACAAACATTGTTATTTTAAATAAAATGGCTCATATCTTATTTTATTTTTAGATTCTACTTAAAATTCCTAACCGTTTTCGAGATATTGTCGTTCAAAAACTCAATATTCATGAATTCAAAAAAATATCGCCGGAAAATGGTAGGGAAGAAAAAGAAAAGAAAGAATGTTCATTTAAATGTAAGATAGAAAAATGAGCTTAATATAGAATTTTTCTGTGATATTTTCTGAAGTAAAATTATACTTTGAGAATTTCAAAAATTATCACAGAAACTATCTCAAATAAAACTAACTTAGATACGTGAACTTTATCCATTTCTTTTCCATACCAATTTTCGTGGTATTTTCTGCAAGTTGTTGGCAAATTAAATACATAAATAAGAATAAACCACCCTCATCAGAAAAATCCCTAAAAAAGAACTACTTATAATGATGGGTGATTTTAATGCAAAAGTGGGAAGAGGAAGATCAGGAAACCATATTGGACCCCATGGGCTTGGAGTAAGAAATGCGTTTGGAGAAAAACTCTGTACTTTTGCAGGAGAAAACGATTTGGTTATAATTAACACATTTTTCGAGATGCCTCCGCGCAGATTATATACCTGGAAAGCCCCAAAAGATGGAAAAGATGGTACAATCATACGAAACCACATCGACTACATAATGGTTAATCCAAGGTATAGAAACAGCTGTAAAATGGCCAAAACTTATCCGGGAGCGGACATAGACTCTGATCACAATTTATTGGTAGCAGAATTTTGGGTACAATGGAAGAAACTGAGAATAAAAGAAAGCACATCCACTTATGATAGAAGAAAGATCAATGAACCAGGGGTAAGAACTCAGGCCATGAACCTAATAAGTAACGCCTTACTGGATGTAAAAAACAGCTCAGAAGTCCAAGAAAAAATAGAGAAAATAGTCAAAATCACAAAAACAATAAAGAAAGAGATACTAATAGCAAATATAGACAAAAGGAAAACCTGGATGAATGAAGAGATACTGAAATTAATGGAAGAAAGAAGGAAGACCAAAATAAGTAATGACATGAACAGATATAGATCCATCAACAACCAGATTAGGAGAAAAATCAGAGAAGCAAAAGAACAAGAACTCAAAGACAAGTGCAAAGAGATTGAAATAGCACAATCAAAACACGACACATTTGGTGTATATAAGAAAATCAAGGAAATAACAGGAAAATTCAAGAAGAAATCGATAGGAAAAATGGGAAATGAACAAGGCGAAATAATTGTAGACATCGAACAAATAAAATCAACATGGAAGGATTACGTGAAAGAATTGTTCTCAGGCACAAGAACAGAACAAAAAAATAACAAATGATATAGCAGGACCGGACATCCTTTTAGACGAAGTTGAGGCAGCAATACTGACCCTCAAGGATGGAAAAGCGGCTGGTCCAGATGAGATGCAGTCAGAGATTATCAAACTTTTTGATGAGGATTTCAAAAAAGAACTAACTATCATATTTAATGAAATATACAACAGTGGAAAAATACCCAAAGAATGGTTGAGATCGGAGTTTATGGTTCTCCCAAAGAAGCGGGGGGCCAAAAAGTACAAAGACCTACGCATAATTAAGAACTTATACTGGAATCAATCAGCTTCCGTTTGAATTAACCATGCCAAAACAAAGGAAGTGCCAATCTTAAGAGGAGTACGCCAGGGATGTATATTGTCACCTCTCATATTCGACATGTACTCAGAGGCAATTTTCCAAGAAGCCCTAGAATACACGGAAGCAGGAGTACTATTAAATAGCGATCGAATAAACAATTTTAGATATGCCGATGACACTGTCATATTTGCAGACACTGCACAGGGACTGCAGCTTTTATTGGACAGGGTAGTTGAAGTAAGTAAGAAATATGGTCTAGAAGTCAACACCAGTAAAACAAAAGTCATGGTAATTAGTAAAGAAAGAATTGGAGAAGTACAGTTTACCATCAATGAGAAAGCGGTAGAACGAGTGTCAACATACACATATCTTGGCACAGTACTAAATGAACAATGGGACCATTCCCAAGAAATAAAAACAAGAATTGAAAAAGCAAGAACAGCTTTCAATCAAATGTCCAAATTATTCAAAGCACATAATTTGAATTTAAAACTAAAACTCAGACTGCTCCGATGCTATGTATTCTCCATCTTGTTATACGGAGTAGAGTCTTGGACGGAGGCAACAGCAAACAAGCTGGAGGCATTCGAGTTGTGGACTTATAGAAGAATCCTCAAAATATCATGGGTGGACAAAATATCAAACACCCGAATACTCCAAAAACTAAATAAAGAAAAATAAATAATATACACAGTAAAACGTAGAAAATTGGAATATCTAGGGCACATCATGGGAAACGAAACCAAATACAAATTACTAAAATGCATTTTACAGGGAAAAGTGCAGGGCAAGAGAAGCATTGGAAGAAGACGACAGAGCAGCAACAAATAAAATTATCATTGCTAGAATGATTGTCAACATTCGGTAACGGATAGGCACTAGAAGAAGAAGAATACTCGGGTGTACCGGGAAACGAGGCCGCTGACGACTTAGCCAGAGAAGGCTCCGCACGTAGACACTTAGGGTCTGAGCCCTGTGTGTGGATCGCCCAGAGTGTTCGCGAAAGAGCTTTGGAGGCCTGGACGGAGTGTCAGGCCGAAGAGGGGTGCCGGACAGCTCCGGGGATGAGACAGACGAAGCTCATGATATATGAGCCCGCGAAAAGTTGCGCTAGGAGGTTGTTGTGGAGGACCCTGGTAGGATTCTACACAGGCACTCTAGACTTAGACGGCACCTGACTCTGCTGAGAATTGCAGAAGAGAGGGAATGTAGAGGGTGCATGGATGACGATGAGACCCTATACCATCTACTTACGGAATGGCCCGCCTTCGCGTGGGTAAGTCTCAGAATCTTTGGCGCGACGCCTATCGAGCCAGATTCAGTGCGTCGTGTTAGCCTGAAGGAGATGCGGGCTTTATTAAGGAAGACCGGCATCCTTGAGGTTTTCTAATGAGGGCTGGAGGCACAACGGGCCCAGTTGGTGGCCTAGGTGCAATGGCCCATATCTTAATTCATTTCTGGATTCTTTCCAAAATTCCAAGTATAATATATTCTATAATAAATTAACCGTTTTCGAGATATTGTCGGTCAAAAACTCAATATTTATGAATTCCAAAAAATATCACGGGAAAATGGTAAGTAAAAGAAAAAAATAAAGCTCATTTAAAATGAATTTAATATAGAATTTTCCTGTGATATTTTCTAAAGTTAAATTATATTTTGAAAATTTCAGAAAATATCACAGAAATTATCGAAGAAAAAGATCACATAAAACATACTGAATACCTGAATTTTATCTATTTCTTTTGTATACCATTTTGCATAGTATTTTCCATAGGTTGCAATTAAATAAATAAAAAATAAAATAAATGCTAATTACAAGAACGTGTCGATTTACTCGAGTTAAGTATACTAATCTTACCTTAAGCCAAGCTTAAAGTTTGCTAAAATGAAGAGTAAAGGCTGTGTGCATGTACGAAACATAGTAAATAAACCACCCTTTGTTTTCCATGCAAAATTCTAATCCAAAAGGACCTCCTAAAGGAGCGTAATAGAGCGCTTTCGGTCCAAGCCATCATCAGTTACTTATTACATTTCAGGTAACACTGATGATGGCTTAGTATAAGCCGAAAGCGTTCTATTACGCTACTTTAGGAGGTCCTTTTGCATTTTGTATTAACATTTTGCATGGAATACAAATGGTGTTTCGTTTATTAAAGTTTGCTTGGCACCTTTCTTTCACTTTAAATATTTTCTTTGGTGCAAGAAAGTATTCTTAAATTAAATAAAATTATGTATCGGTTTTATCTAGTTGAGAATACTTGTTGCAACAATTTTAAAATGGATGCTCCAAATTCACATCCCTAATATTAAATGTATGAATTTCTCTGAATACTAAATTCAACCTTATTACCAGCTTTTGATCGCTGGAACTCACGCAAGAACTCTTATTTTCAAGATTATATTCTTAATATAAATGAGTTTAAGTAATTTTATTATTGGATGGACTTTAGCATGGCTGTAGTGTTAACTAATGCAGAAGATGTGTAAGTGCTCCTGATAAGAAACTTATGACTATTCTGATACTTTTAGATTTCTCAAATGCATTTGATATTATCAACCATGAGCTTGTTATCTCTAAACTGAGATATTGTTTCCCTAGACTGTTGCTTCAATCTGTCACCAGAAAATATTTTCTAAAGAGTGTGCAAATTTTGTCTGAAGTTCCACAGGGTTGAGTTTTGATATTCCCAATTTTTTCCTTAAATTCACGGCAATAAATTGTAGTTAGCTGATGATACACAGGTATATATATTTATGTTTTTCGATTGGAGTTCGAGTGGCATCCCGCCAGGGAACAAGGAACTTTGCAAGCTATAAGCTTGTTGTCTCTAAACTGAGATATTGTTTTTTCTAGACTTCCTGTCAGATTATTAAATCTGTCATTTCAATCTGTCACCAGAAAATATTTTCTGAGAATAAGTGTGCGAGTTTTGTCTAGATGGAATTCCACAGGATTGAATTTTGGTAGCTTCTAATGCCTGTCAGATTATTAAATCTGTCATTTCAATCTGCCACCAGAAAATATTTTCTGAGAATAAGTGTGCGAGTTTTGTCTGGATGGAATTTCACAGGATTGAATTTTGGTAGCTTCTAATGCATTCCTTATATTTGCGGCAATCCTGATTAAATTGTAGTTAGCTGACGATACACAACTATAAAAATATATTCTTCGATTAGAGTTGGAGTGGCATCCAGTTAAGAAACAAGGAGCTTTGCAAGCGCATTATAAATATTTTATTCTTGGCTAAATTGAAAAACCACTTGGTGTTTTTCAAGGCTTCTGATTGCTCCAATCACGTGGATGCATTCCAACATGAAGTAAGAACGCAAGCTATGAAAGCATCTCGAATGCTGTCTACAAGACATTATATGGCGTAACAAATGCCCCAACATTGAAAATAAAATAAGCATATACAAGACGGCAGTTCGACTCATTCTAACGTACGCAGCAGAGACAAAATCAGATACATGGAAAACAATGCAAATGATGAGAAAGGTGGAAATGAAGACTATACGAAGAATACATGGAAAAACCTTACTTGATAGGATGAGAAGCGAAGAACTTTCGGAACAGAGCAAGGCATAGGATGTGGGAAAATGGATAAGACACAGAAGGAAATGCTAGAACATGCACATTGAGAGAATGGCAGATAACAGACTGGTAAAAAATGCAAAACATAACAAATCAACGGGAAAGAGAACACGAGGAAGACCACCAACACGATGGAAGGAATGCTGGACCTCAACGTCGGAACATGCTTGGTTGGTTAAAACAGGCAGGTTTTCATCATAAAATGAAGAAGAAGAAAAAGAAGAAGAAGAAGAAGAAGAAGAAGAAGAAGAAGATATATCTGGAGACTCCACCTAGGTGGGGCTTGTTTTGGGGCTTTCTTTCTTCGAAAAACACTCTCTTCCTGTCAAATATACAGAGGTCAAAAAATATTTTCAACCCTAACACTGGAAAAATTACTGATTCCGTTGGAGATAGTCCAATACTTCCAAACCTGCCTCTAGTTGATATGCCAGATTCTAGTTCAAAGACATTTTTAGAGCCGTCTCCATTACCAGAAGCTTCTTCTTAGTATCTTTAAAGAGAAAACACACAGGTAACATGTTCAAGTCTTATCAATATTGTAGAGGTGTAAAAACTAAATTGGAATAATTAAAATGTAATATGTTAAGTAATAATAGTGATATAAATGCTTTAACTGAAACTTGGTTGAGGAGGAGGCGTACTGCGTGCTGTGAAGTGTGTATAATGTTACTGAGGTAGACAAGTTTGATAATGACTTGAAAGCCCTATGTGGAAATGTTTATTTGTATCTAATTATAGTGTTTTTCGTTCCTAATTGTAAGTGTGAAGTATAGACCAGATGTTATACTAAAATTGGGTGTTTTTTGTCTAGTAAAATGTGCATAATCGTAAGTGGTTTTAACATTCCCAGTTACATGAGTGGCATGTCATCAGGGGATGTTTTAATAAATTTCGAAGGATTTTTAGCATCTAATGACATGCAATAGTTGAATCAAATGCTAATGGAGTTATTCTGGATTTTGCAGCTTTCTCCTTTGATGGGCTTTATGATTACGTTGATGATGGGTTATTGTTGCCAATTGATCAGCATCATCCTGGATTGCTTGTCACTATCTGAAATAACTTTACTGTTGAACATTGTGAGCAAATTTCGATCAGAAAATTTAATTTCCGAAAGGCTGATTTTTTAGGAATGCACTTTCTATTTAGAAATCAAAATTGGAGATCCTTAAATCATGTTAATGATGCTGATATAGCAGTTAGCAAGTTTTACGACATTATTTTGGACATCTTTGCTCAATGTGTTTCGAAAGCAAAACAAATTAGCAGAAGGTGTCCAGTTTGGTTTAATGGGGTTTTAATCGAACAAATTAAACTTAAGAGCGGCATTGATTGAAATATAGAAAATGTGAGTCGTTTTAAAATTAAATTTAGTAATACAAAACGTAGAGTCAAATATAAGATTCGATTCGCGCATGACAACTATTTGCTGACTGTGGAAGAAAGCCTGAAATAAAACCACAAGAACTTTTGGTCACTTTGAAAGGCCAAAAAGAAAATGAAGACATTATGACGGAGATGTCCTTCGAGGGTGAGCCCTATCGTGGTACCCACCAGGTTTTGCTACTTTTTTCAGATCTGTTTTTGTGAATGATGATGGGCCTGTTTGTGACGTTTTTGACCAGAAATCTTATTTTTGTGATAGGGTAATATCTTCCGAAGACGTTGGAAATGCCATTAGAAAAATTAAGGGTAATAAGGCCATTGGCTCTGATCGGGTGTCGCATATATTCTAAAGCATTATAGTGAATATTTGATCAAGCCTTGGCACTTATGTTTAATTTATGCCTTAAATCTCAATGTATCCAGTAAAAATTTACAAAATTTACAAGAGTTGTCCTAGGAACCAGATCAAAAATTATCGCCCAATCAGCATTCTTTAACATCGAATATAATAATACAAAGTAATAGTGTTTACGTGAAGACATATATCTTGCCGCGATGATGTGACGTAGCCATATCGTATGTCCTTATTTGTTATTCTAATGCAAAACGCTATTTTTATATAATTCTATAACATATCAGTATCAGCCTCTCACGAATGGGCGCTAGTGAAGCAGGCGCCTTCGCGAAATAGAAAGTGCTACTTCTCGTTTACGACGATTTATTTTTCCGTCACTCCGACCGCAGATCTACACGAACCCACCTCGGAAGTCTTTTGTCTTATTATTGATTTGCTGCGGTCTCTAATATATCGATGGCCAATGGAGTATTGTTCTCACGAGCGTGCTGGCGGGCAATGAGCCAGAAAACGATTTTGTGTTACACAATTATTTTACAGAAAACATGGAGAGAAGGCCATAAATTACCTGCATGGTTATATTTGAATGCTCATTTCTGGGCATTATTTGATGATCAAGAAATAAATTTCTTCTAAATTAATAATATATATACGAAGTTGGCATCTTTTTAACTGCCAAAGCTCTTTATTTCCGACAAGCAAACGCCCAATTACAGGAAATTCACATACAAAGAAGTAATTTACAAAAATATTCAAATATGACATATATGATAGTTATAATTAAAATAAACTAACAAACTAAGCTAAGACTAAAAATAAGGAATGTAGAGGAACGAAACCGATCAAGAACTTTACGAATAAAGCAAAGTAAGTTAGGGAAATTAAAAAAACAATAAGCCAAAATAAGAAGTCACAAAGAAGAAGGGGATGAAAACAAGGGAATTACAGATGGAAAATGAAGATGAAGAATGTTGAGATACAGTTAAGGTGAGAAACCAGACGCCTAACGCAGGTGTTTTAAGACGTTAGACGAGCTAGTATGTATATCACAGGCGTTTGATACAAGATTGAAATTTTTGCACATGTTGTGAATGGGGCTCTGGTACAGAATATTAGATCTCGCCAATCTCAGAGTGAACGCGGGTTGCTGTCTAGCTCCTAAACGCGGTACATGAAATGGTATACTGCCTTCGATCCAAAAGATATGATTTTAGAAGAACGATGAGAGAGTCTGAAAAACCAAATAGACTGTATGTCTTTTGTAATAATTCATAATGATCGGTCTGATCATACGCTTTGTGGAACTCCGTGTAAATTGCGTCGACTTGGCTCCTCTCATTGAGAGCCTAGCAGACACAGAGAGAACACAGATTAGAAATACATGACCTTTTTCAGAATAATCCGTGCTGCTCCACGCAAAGCCTGTTTTTGATCTTGGAGGAGATAAATTTGTGCAGGATAATCTCGAATATTTTGAAAAAGTCACATAGGATGAAGATAGGACGATAATTCTCAATATGAATGGGGCAGATTCTTGCCATCTTCATCTTCCATGTTTCGGTAAACATGCCCAGTTCCAGGATCATGTTGAAGATATGACAGAGTGGCTCGCACAAAACGACGAAACAGTCTCTAATATAAAGCTTGGGATGCCGTCTGGGACAGAGATGATCTTGGTTTTAAGTTTTTGCTTGCTGCAGCTATATCATCAGTAGTTATTGGCAGAATGTCGATGCTATCGGAATACTGCATCAACGGATCAATATTTGAAGGCTGGTGGGACTCTTTGTACATACACACTTTGGAGATAGTTGGAAAATGCCGAAACGACACATTGGGGTTCATGGTAATAGTGATTAGTGTCTTTCATTGAGCTCTCTTGCTTTGAATAAATATGCTTATCTCGGCAGGCCGGATATATTCCCTGTAAGCCTTGTCGGAGCTCGATTTAACTAAGCTGCGCAATGATTTGTACCTGGCGAGGTAAAATGGATGATGATGATTTAGCAGCATTCCATTGTGAAAATATAAAGTTTGAGAGATGAACGAGATTTGCAAATAAAAATTTGAAGGAAAATGAAATATTTGTTATCCACATACATTTTCAATACAATGTCGTAAAATAAGAGGAACGAGAAATTGAATCAAAAAATAAAATTTAACAAAATTTGTTAAATAAACAGAAAATCACTCAAACATTGATAACATAAACTGCTGAGACTCGAAAGGTGTATTGCAAATTTTTAGTTGAAATTTGATTAAGGCAGTATTTTTGAAACTCTGAAAATATCCACCTATTGTTGCCAAGTGAATAATAATTGAAATATTAAGATTGAACAATTCATTACAGGTTTTCCTTAAATGTGGTAGAAAATAACAAAATATGCAAAATTGACAAGTTTTAGTTGGAAATCAAGAATAATTTATTTAAAGTGCTTTTAAAGAAATATTTTTTAAAATAGTATCAATAATTTGTATTTGTTGCATTATTATATAATGTATTTCTTTATATAGAAATGTTTACATATTTATGATATTATTAAGGTTCAATGTATTATTATATTCCTTGTAAAAAATTTGAAAGTGAAGTCAATTACAAAAAAAAAAACACTAATTGCGCATTGAATTTAACAGTGAAAATGTGCATAAACTATATACTAAATGTCAAATAAATAGCATAAATTATTAAAAGTTTTCTCCATGTTTGAATAAAAATTAAACCTTCTTTGCAGATAAAGATCTTGTTTGACTATTTAAGACAGGTAACCAAAAATGTTGACTATATATTATGGCCATGGATTAAATTTTGTAGAGCAAACAATAACATAAGTAATTAATGCCCCATACTAATAAAAAAAATGAAAGAAAAGTTACAGACCTACAGTATCCAATTTATGCTACTCTTATATTTACCTATTGTCCGTCAATGATTATATAAGAATGGTATAATACCATATCCCAGGTAACAAAATCCTAAATTTCAACCCTCCCATTTTAAGATAATGCCGATTTTGTCAAATTCTCTCGAGTGGGACCTGCACTTGTACTTCCTTCCCATGCCATAGTTTCTTTTCCGATTTCAATATACGCAGCTTTCGAACTCTTAATTTTTTGCAGGTGGACAGTGGCGTGTCCAGTTTTTTATTAGCTCCTAGAATTCAATTATTTCTTTGAGTTCATATTCTTAGATTATTATTATAATATTGTTATAGCCTTATGAAAATCTAGAATTAATTTCATATATAATTGTTAATGCAGAATGGATTGGATATGCTAATGAAATAATCTTAAGTTTCAAAACTATGTAACTTCAAAAATTTAATTACATATATATGTTTTAATACACTCCGGAGCTAATATAATACTTGGGAAAAAAATGCATACTTATAGATACTTATAGAATATATCTATAGACGAGCTTTAAATTGGTAATGTCATTGAGTATATATTATATCACACTCATTTAGTAAATTGGGCCACCAGTCTAGGCTCATTGTGCGGTCATTCACATGCCAGTCCGGTAGCCCGGATTCCCTAGCAAAAGCACGCAGCTTCCTCGGCTGGATCTTTCTTATGTTCTTCAGATTCAGCTCGCAGCCAACGCTAAACTATCGGCAAGAATAGTAGTGGACGATTCCTCATTCTCCAAGAACCACCTGCATTTCCGATCTTTCACGATCCGCAGCAGGTGCAAATACTTGTTCAAGCGACAGTGTCATCTGAGGAACCTGTCACACGTCTCATGTTCCCATCTTGAGAGTCAGAACGGCCAGAATGGCCCAGTCTGCTTCATTTCTGGAATAGTCCGTCATAGGTCTTGGGTCTGCTCATTCATGACCATCCTTAGGAAGATGGCGGCTATATTATAGGACACATCTATTACAGTCTCATCTCCCATTGGGTGTATTGGGGAACTCTGTTGTGCCAGACGATCAGCCTCCTCGTTCTCCTGGGCATTCGAATATCCCGGTGCCCAAACAAGACCGATCCTATTATGCCCGGCTGAGGCCTCAAAGACGTACCTAGGCTTAGACATCAGAGCAGATTGAACTCCATTAGACTAAAACCCGATATAGCAGCTCTGCTGTCCGAGCAGATGCACATATCCTTTCCTCTGAAAGCTCTTAGCAGGTTCTCTCTCCCCCCCCCCCCCCACCCCCCCATTTGAGGATCGCATACTTCTCGGCCTGCAATACGATTACATAAGTTTCAAGAGCAAAACCAAGTCTCGCCCCAAAGTTTCTTCATTCCCACTTGCTTAAGTACCACTATCCGTTTTGGAGCCATCTGTATATCAGACGAATCGATTAGCCGTATCCCTATCGTGTATATGAAATCTGACGGAACTCTAGATCTGAAGGAGAGCAGTAAGTTGTCTACCCTCTTTAAGACTTCTGGGTCTTTATTAGTCACCCTTCTCAATTTTGATGAGTTCCTTCTGGCTGTTATATTTCCTTAGGTGACCTAGAACTTTCCCGTATGCAATAATGAGGCCAAGTACATCTGTAAAAATCCAATGGAGGATCCTCTCCTCAACCTTGTAGACACCACGTGCTCCGAAAAGCTCCCTTACAATCCCATAGACCATTGTTCGCCTTCTTAATGCGGCTGCTAACTTGCTCGAACTTTTATGCAAATTGAGATATCTCCCTAGTAACCATAAATTATATAGTATATAATAGTATAACATATTCAAGAAGGGCGAATTAAAACTCAAAACCCTGTCCCCTGTCTGGTTGGAAACAGAATTCAAGCTACTTAATAAAATACATGATTTGCGGTACTATCGATCTAGTAGTCTGCTATGCCAGATATATGAAATGATTAATGAAAGGATCACCCACTCATTATTTAGGACAATTATTCTTAAGCAGTCTTGAGAACAAGTTCGATTTAGATTAAGGTATCGTATGGTGGACGAAAAAGGGTAATGAGTACCACATAAAAAGGCATTTGACCCCAAAGGAAACTATTAGTAGAGGAATCTCAATCTCCTGTGAAACCTTCGGAAAGTTTAGCCAAAAAGAAGGTTGCATAGGTTGCATAAGTTCCCATTTATGGAATATAAACGAGGAGCTTTACTACCAAATGCTTGCCCAAAATCCTATCCAAGAAATGATAGGTTGGCGAGAGATTGAATAAGGGAGTTAATGCCTGAATATTGGACAAAAAATGACTGGACATGGTCCAAAAATTAGCTGAATCAAAAGAGAAATGGGCTGAACCCATTTATATTCTGTTTTAGGCCAAACTGAATAGGATTAGGAAAATCCAGGTTAAAGCTGAGGGCCATTATGGATGCTTTTTTTAAGGGACCTATCGGTCAAATATTTTAAAAGCTCCACTATGTTTCTTCTGATCCGAGAATCTAAGGTATTCAGAACAAATAGTAGCTCGCTGATATTTAATCAAGTTAATAGTCAGCTAAAATTTGCTTATCTTTCTGCTTTGAAGGATGCTGATCTAGTCCATTAGACATTCTCGCTCATTTTGAAATATACCAGTTTCAGCAAATCGGACAGGTCTTCAGTACGACCTAAAGCAGTATCATGTTGAATCATTACCTCCTCATCAAATTCACAGATTTTTTTTTTTAAATATGTGTTTCAACAATACTTTGCAGCAATAGAGTATATATAATTTCTTCGTGCCATTATCACCTACGAGGCCATCATATGATGGGCCACTACGAAGACATCCATGCCTAGGGCATTGTTAGACAGAGTTTAGAGCTGACTCGCTTGAGAATTACAGGTGTTATGAGGATGGCACCCACCACTGCTAACTGGTTTGCCGCCCTTCTACCTATTTCTGGAGCACGAGGCGTTGAGTTTTGCGTACTGGATGAAATCCAATGGAGGATCCTCTCCCCAGCCCTGTAGACATCACGTGCTTCCAAAGGCTCCTTTACAATCTCATAGATCATTGTTCGCTTTCTTAATGCGGCTGCCAACTTGTTCGAATCTGTATACAAATTGAGATATCTCCTTAGTAACCATAAATTATAATGACATATTTAAGAAAGGTGAATCAAAACTCAAAAACCTGCCTCTATGGTTCTGGTTGGAAACAGAATTCTGGCTACTTGATAAAATAGATGATTTGCGGTCCTATCGGTCTAGTAGTCTGCTATGCCAGATATATGAAATGACTAATGAAAGGATCACCCACTCATTATCTAGGACAATTATTGGTCTTAAGCACTCGAGAACGTCTTTGATTCAGATTAAAATATTGTATGGTGGATGAAAAAGGGTACCGAGTACGGCTTAAAAAGCCATTTGCCACAAGAAAAACTATTACTGGATGAATCTCAATCTCTTGGGCAACCTTCGGAGAATTTAGCCAAAAAGAAGGTTGTACAACCACTACTCATTTATGGAATTGAAAAGTGGAACCTTACTAGCAAATATTTGCACAAAATTAGCAAGACACAATAGGTTGGCGAGAGATTGAACAAGGAAGTTAATGCCTGAATAATGGAAGAATAATGACTGGACCTGGTCCAAAAATTAGCTGAATCAAAGGAGAAATGGGCTGAACCCATTTAGGTTCCGAACCGACCCATTTTGAAAAGTGAGACTCGGCGTCAATTAGTAGAATGCCCTGATTTAGGCCAAACTGAATAGGATAAGGAAAATCCAGTTTATAGCTGAGCGCCAATACGGATGTTTTTTCGAAGCTACCTGTCGATCAAATATTTTAAAGGTCCGACTAAGTTTCTTCTGATCCAAAAATATAAGGTATTCAGAACAAACGGTAGCACGCTGATATCTAATCAGGTTAATAGTCAGCTAAAATTTGCTTATCTTTCTGATTTGAAGGATGCTCATCTAGTCCATTAGAAATTCTCGCTCATTCTGAGAGATACCAGTTTCAGCTAATCGGGCAGGTCTTCAGTACGACCTAAAGCAGTATCATGCTGAATCATTACCTCCTCATCAAATTCACAGATTTTTGCACAATACACGTTTCAACAATACTTTGCAACAATAGAGTATATATAATTTCTTCGTGCCATTATCACCTACGAGGCCAGTATCAGACATCCATGCCTAGGGCATAGTTAGACAGAGTTGAGAGACTGGCTCCCTTGAGAATTAATTACAGGTGCTATGATAAAGGCACCCACCACTACTAACTGGGTTGCCGCCCTTCCACCTATTCCTGGAGCATGAGGCGTTGAGTTTTGCGTACTGGATGAGAGGCCTCGGTCACCTAATGAACAAAGACAGACCGAGAAAACATCTCAAAGACTGGGGGAGGGCGGCTGGTGAATGTCCGGAACCTAAATGAAGCGCACATACTGCCCATCCTCAGATCATGTAGACCCTTCAGATTTCACACACTCAGAAATGAGTGGTGAGGGGCGTCCAGTTAACGACATCGTCAGATCCCCGGACTGCTGCAAAACGTATGGTGGTGCTGGAACGGGTGTGTATGGTGGAACCATAAGGATGGAACTTATGCAACCGTATTCTAGGCCGAGATGCAAGCGATCCTCATATGCCAATATTAAAACTTGTTAAGAGCTTTCAGAGGGAGGGATATCTATATCTACACGGACAGCACAGCTGATCTGTTGGTCTAATAAAGTTAATTCTGCGTTGGTCTCTGAGGGTAGAGACGTCTTAAGAGTGTGGTTTCCAAGTACTTAATCTCCAGCACTTAAGTGTTCAGGATAATAAGTATCCGTCAAAAAAACCATCATTATGAACACGTGATGTCTCATAGACCATTTGAAAAAAATCTATTCTTCTAGCTGGGTGATCCTGAGCTAATTAATACCGCATCTGAATCTTGTAGGGATGTCTCTTAGGTGGAATAAAAATGGGTCATAACAGTTGCAGAAGAAACGCTACGATAACATCCTCAATCTTCAACAAGAAAAGTTGCTTTCTGGGGAGTTACTATCATTTCATGTATGATTAGAAATGGTTCTCCTTCTGAAGTAAAGGGACAACCAAAGTTTGTTTTATTCGACAGCCAGTTTTCCTAGTATTTTTTACAGAAATGCGTTTACTAAAAGCCACTTCTGATTCATCCATTGTGCCTAATGTTTAAATTGCTTTGATGTTTACTTTCAGTGGGCAAGAATAAACTAATTTTTAAGAAACACGAATATATTTAATATGAACCGATAACATACTGCCCGCCTTCAGATCTAGTACACCCCTCAGATCTGATATACCCTACATCTGGATAATTAGATGATATGGTACTCA
This sequence comes from Pissodes strobi, assembly GCA_016904865.1. NCBI lineage: Eukaryota > Metazoa > Arthropoda > Insecta > Coleoptera > Curculionidae > Pissodes > Pissodes strobi. The sequence goes on along the minus strand of MU183214.1, from coordinate 67,085 downwards.
GACGGTTCGTGGTACTGGGGCGGGTACTGATGGAGATTTGCTCAGGACTGATGGAACCGTGTTCCAAGCCCAAATGTATGCGATTCTCGAATGCAGGTATGAGAATCTGTTTAAAGGCTTCAGACTCAGACAACAGAGCTGCTTTGTAGGCTCTTGAGTAAGATGGAGTTAATTCTGCGCTAGTGTCTGAGTGTAAGAACGTCTTAGGGCCTTGGCAGAGTATAAGTGAACCATTTTTGCATTGGGAACGAGATTGCTAATAATCTGGCCCAATACGTCAAATAAGATCTTAGCCTGTAATATGTGTGTCCTACAGTACGGCATCCACCATCCTAAGAAATGCAAGGAATATGTGGATCAAGGATCTATGGCGGTCTCTCCAGGACTGATGCAGGCTGGGCTATTCTACTTGTAGAGTGAAGGCCTTTCTGGCATATGCTAGGACTCCCTACAGGATATTGTCGCTTGAACAGGCATTTGAACCTGTTGCGGCTTGTACAAAATCGAGACTGTAAGTGATGCCTAGAGGACGAGAAATCATTTATTACTGCCAACTGTTCAGCGTTAGATAGGATAAGACAGAACATAAGACAGATCCAGCCAAGGAAGCTGTATGGCTTTGCTAGAAAGGTTAGACTACCAGGCTTACTTGGTATGTGAGTGGGGGTACAATGTGCTCAAACTGGGGGCCTACGTGCTCTCGCTTCAGCGTTTCAAATTCATTCACTCATTCAATATGAACCGAATATCACATGATGAAAAATAATTTGCTTACATGGTCTTAATGTTCTGCAATGGGTTAATTTGGTTTATCCGATTAAAAAAAATTGTCTTTTAGCCATTGCCATTTAAAAAATGGATATTTTATTTTAATTATTATTTAGTGGTCTTAAATGATATATTTTTTAATAAATTATTAAAATATTCATACATCCGAACAACTGAGCAAAAATAAATCACATTTAATTTCAACAAATCATCAAAATTTATGTTTTGCCATATGACGCTGTCAAAAATCATCAACGAGTTTAAGACTCCTCTCCTTAAAAATATTCTTGCCACAGGTATTTTATACTTAATATGTGCCGAGTTTTATTTTCCAAAATTTATTGACCAAAATAATGCCATGGGGATATTAAGGAGCTTCAAACAATACATAGAACCCATATCCCCGTATGTCCCTTTGGGCCGCCACTGGCTGAAAGCCTCAAGTTAAACTAGACCTAATGTGTTCAGTTTACTTATACGAACGCGATCTTTACCTGTTGGTAACAAAAGACGGTGGCCAAACCATGGGCCACCACTATGGGAATCGGTACAGATACATGGTTACACACCCTTTTTACCACGACTCATACACTGTTTATCAAGATGTGACAGATTCTAACATATTCTAAGACTCCCAAGGTTCAGTGTCCATTATGTTCAATGGGTACCAAATTAAATAACATTTAGAATTACTTCTGTCAATGACGATGACGGTGAGAATCGAACGTAGGAGTTCGGAATTTAAGGTTCCAGAGAAGAAATATAATGAGTTAATTTTAGTGACCGACAGTTCCCGACATTTAAAAAGAATGAATATATCAACCTAAGGTGGGATTTTGTGAAGTCAAATTACATTCAGCTGGACTGGACGAATGTTCAATTGTGAAATTGAGAAACTTCTTAGATGTGTCATCGGTAAAAACACAGTTTGTGGAATGACATTAAAAATCATGAAAATTATGAACTCAAACGAATTTCGTCTCTAATCGATGCCGTTGATGAATTACTGGTTATTGGTCAATAAATCTAGCCTTATTAACAATCTTACCTAGTCTGAGCTATTTTGAGATACTTCTCATTTTAAATTCACTCTTCAGGCATCAGACTTAATCTAATATTTGACATTAAACGATTTTTAAAAGCTATATTATGTCAACACATGTAAAATTCATGCAAATTGAGCTGCAATGATTTAATGCTTATTTATTCCCTATAACTTAATTTAAATAGAAATTACGGCAAAAACTACCTACAAATTAACGTTAATTTAAATAAACCTAATCGTGCAGAAAATATATTGCTATCCTGATTCTTGACATTGAAAAAAAGTTGCGTAACAGTTCCCTTTTTTTATAAAAGCCTTGACGGTGTAAATCAAATTAGCGTTTATTTTAGAATTGATAAGGTGTGGGACGTGTAATTAAGTCAGTGCACTATGAGAGCATGGTAAAGAAATAGAAGTGTAACATATATCATAATTAGTTAAAGTGATAAATAAATAAATAATAAAATGCAATGAAGTTGTTAGTGATTCTGTGAATAGATTGACTAGGCCTGATTGTCACGATATTGCAATGAATACCTCATCCATGAAAGATTGCCTCATATTCAGTGAGTATTGTTTTACTAACAATTCGAGCTCTTAATAGTTTTCAATGAACTTCCATATTTTTTACCCGGTAATATACAGAAACAAAATGTACCACAGGTATTATTCAATGCAGTGACCAATCCCTGTATAAGAGTCATAAATTACGACACTTACTTTAAATACAAAATATGAAAAACACCACAAAGTACTGATGGTGAAATAAAACGATATTGACGTAAAGGAATATAACAGATGTCTTGGAGATGTAGAAACAGCAATGATGAAACTGAGAGAAAAGTCTGCAGAAAATGTTATCGTGTGGAAAACATCAAAAAATGCAGTCATGTCGAAAAATCTCAAAAAAGTGTACCAAACGATAAAAGGAGGCTATAAAGGAGATTTGGGAAAATAATATAGCAGGGTGGTCCATCTCATGTACATTTAGTTTCCATATACTTTTAAATGAATGCATTTAAAGTGAGAGATCCTTTCCACATAGACCACCCATACAAATTCAGCATGCATGATCCAAAATGCGCCTTTCTTATCCTAGTCAACGCAGAATAGTCGGCCAGAATTTGAGTGGACAATTCTTTATATATCAACCACCTGCAGGTGCTACGCAGCAGGTGCAAATAACTGTTTAAGCGACAGTGCCTTGTGAGAAGCTCTGTCATGAGCCTCATGTTCCTTCTTCAGACCTCATGTTCTTTCTTCAGACCTTCACCCTCATTCCTGGACTAATAAGCCATAAGTTCTTAGCCAGCACATTCATTGTGTTTCTTAGGATGGCGGCGATCATATTGTAGGACACGCCTATTATAAGCTCAGGTCCCCTTGAACGCATTGCGGAATCCTGTCGTGTCAGACGATCAGCCTCCTCGTTTTTCAGGATATTCGAGCATCCGAATCCAAACAAAACTGACCTTATTATGTCCGGCTAAGGCTCTCAAGACGTCTCTACCATCAGAGATCAACGCAGAATTTACACTATTAGACCGACAGATCAGCTCTGCTGTCCGAGCAGACATTTTTTTATAACAGTGGCACATACACTAAATGGAGATTCTATTATGGCACTCGAAGAGCGGTGTGTGCGCGAAGATGTCTATTGACAGGGGTCTTGAATAGTTGTAGGTTATAATTAGGAGGAAACAGAAGTCCTGGGAGTGAGTTCCACAGTAATGCAGTCCGCCAGTCAAAGGAGTCCTTGTAAAGCGACGATCTAGGTATTACCAGTTGTACAACGAACGAGTGCGCTCTTGCCGTCCGTCGCGACTGTCTGGCAGGCGTTGCTAGTGGCGGGATGATGCGAGCCAAATCATGGGAACATCTTCCGTGAAAATATCTGTAAAACAGGGATATCTCGGCCACATGCCTGCGGTGTTCCAGACTATCCAGACCCGGGGTAACTCCGGGTCGCCGACGAGACGCACAGCTCTCTTGTGAATGGAATCCAGCAGCTTTAGGGTATGCTTAGGTGCGGCACCTAAGATATGTAAGCAATATTCTAAGCACGGTCTTATTTGGGCTTTGTAGAGCTAGAGCAGCTGCTGCGGTGTATACGGTTTTTTTTGTTACAAAATAGCGCACCAAGCTTCTGCGAGGCTGATTTTGCGATGTTAGTAACGTTGTCTTGCCAGATTGACGAGGATGAAGGAATAGTCGATCCTGCCATAATGATATCAAGGCCCGCCGTATTGGCTTTCTTAGTAAACGTGGCTGCTTGGATTTTTGCTGCATTGAATTGGACCAAATTCCTGTCGCCCCAGGTTCGAACCTTCTCCAGATCTTGATTAATTGTTGTAATCTGCTCCTGTCTGCGATGATAAGTCTCAGTCGCTGGTAAAGGTTTTTCTGATCTAAATTGGTAGGCAAGGGTACTGTCATATGCAAAGCTGTAACCAGGATTATTGGATTCGGTCAGCAGGTCATTAATATAGATGAGGAATAGAATTGGTGAAAGTATTGCGCCCTGAGGCACTCCCGCATTAATGGTGAATGTGTCTGAGATGTGTCCATCAACTACAACGTGCAGAGATCGGTTCTTAAGGAAACTGGCAAGCCAGCTGCAGAAGGATGCTGGCAGTCCGAAGGACGGTAGTTTGTTGAGCAGTTTGTCATGCCAAACTCTGTCAAATGCTTCCGAAATATTCAACGCATTCGCTGGAGATTCTCCGTAGTTCTCAATTGCCCTACTCCATATATGAGTGATATAGGCAAATATATCTCCCGTCGATCTTTGTTTGCGGAAGCGGTATTGGTTATCGCTAATTATTATGTTAGTCTCGAGTTACTTGTGTAGTTGCTGATTAACTGCACGTTAGTTTGAGGGCGTGGTTTTCTTGCCTTTTTTTGGAACAGGTTGTACTAGAGCGATTTTCCAAGAAGATGGGTAAATCCCTATAGATATCCTTCCCTCTAAAGCCTCTTAACAAGTTTTCATACTCGCAATTGAAGATCGCTTACATCTCGGCCTAGAATACGATTACATTGGTTCCAAAACCGAAAATAAGTTTCATCTTTATGGTTCCTTCATACACACCCGTTCCAGTGCCACTATCCATTTTGGAGTCTTCCGTGTATCACATAAAGTCCTTAGCTGCACGTGGAATGAGTTCCTCCCCTAACCACTCTTTCTATCGGTTATGTGAAATCTGAAGGGTCTACATGATCTGAGGATATGCAGTATGTCCGTCCCATTTAAGAGTTCCGGACCTTCACCAGCCGCCCTCCTCCAGTTTTTGATCTGCCTCTTTGGGCTGTCATTGTCTGTTCGGTGACCGAGACCTTTTAACCAGTATGCAAATCTGAATACATCATGCTCCAGGAATAGGTGGAAGAGCGGCAACCTAGTTAACGTCTCAAGAGCCTTGGTGGGTGCCGCCCTCATAGCACCTGTAATTCTAAAACAAGTCAGTCTCTTAACTATGTCTGTCTAACTGAGCCCTAGGCATGTCCATTTGCGTACCGGCTCACTATCTGATGCCCAATCCATTGGTAGCGGATCCCCGTGCTTCCAAAAGCTCTTCTACAAGCCCATAGAGCATTAATAGCTTTCTGGGTGTGTGCAAGGGCACTTGTTTTGACTGGGAAACTTCATTCTAGCCTAAATAATATTTATGAACTACTGCGCAAGCTTAGGAGTCGATTATTCACGGATACAATAAAATTATTTTACTTTTCTTATATTCGGTTCGTAATAATGTATGGAATACTCTTCTGGGGCTTTCGCAGGAGTGCTATAGAGATATCCCGGTCAACCTCTTAATCTGTAAATTTGAAGTTCTATGATTCACACAGTGAAATGCTTTGCTGAGATCGTAGGACGTTGTTGGTAGTTCAGCTTAAGATTCAAGCCATCCAGGAAAGAGAACATGATATTATTGGATGTTTTAGATGTCTGAAAACCGAACTATTGATTCGTGCTAGTTGATAGAGTTGATGGCAATTTTGCTGTTGTTGGAAGCAATGAGAAAACTGACCCCTGCAGTGTGCAATAAAATCAGTTAAATTGCTGACAGAGAAAGAAGGTTAGATCAGGCTGATTAGATTATTAATTTAATTTAGGCCATTAATAATTTTTCAACTCTCCTGCTAGTCTTGTTCATAAGTATGTTGTTTAAGGGCGTACCCAGCGAGGGGCAGGGGGCCTAGACCCTAGAATAGAATGGGGTTATTAATAACTAATAAAAAGAAGAGAAAACTATTGTGAATTTTGATTGCTCTGCCTCCCCCTAGTTCAGATCCTGGGTACAAGTAATGGCCATAGCAGCTTAAGTTATGTTCTATGTGCGGCTTTTGTTTTAAATATATATAATCCCTAGCATTTCTTGTTAGGAACTTCGAGATGTTTAGTTGGCTCTTGATGATAGAAAGAATTTCTCCTAGCCTAGCCTCCTCGTAAAGAGTACCAATTTGGTCTGTCATTCAGCTCCTATGGTAAGCTGTCTACTACTGGACACCAAAAGAGGGACGATAAAACCCACCTTGGGGCTGGATTTGGCAGCCCTCGCCACCGCAGTATCGCTGCCAATTTCCACTCTATCTGCGCGCCTTGATAACATAGCCTTTATCCACCCTGCAATAGAGCCCCAGCGCGTATTTCCTATGGCCAACTACTCACTCCACCCTGCCAACTATAGGCGATGGAGAGCCTTTTCCGTGGAATTTCTCGCCTGGTAAGCATATTGTTGTGTATGGATTGGCATCCTCACCAAACTCATCTTCCTTATGTGTTGATCTACTATTATCTCCATTGTTTTCAAAAAAAGACTAGAAATACTATTTGGACGGTATTATTGAAGTATAGTCCGATTTCCATGATGTGGCAATAAAAGTTCACAGAACTTGCAACACGCGCAAGTATCCTAGGTGTATTGAAAATACCAGATACAACTATTATGACTTCTGATCTGATTAGGATTACTCCTACCCTACATAGATATACACCCTGCTTTCTTTTAAATGCATAAATTTGGTATGTGTCAAATTTTTAAATGCTTCTAGCCAACATATTTTCAGATAATCTGATGATGAACATTGATTAAATCTCCTTTAAAAAAGCATATAAAATTGTCGAAATTACCAAGGTACGAACTTCGGGAATACAAAAAGGGAATACAAATTTGACATAGGCCAAATTTTTGCATCTAAAAAAAACAGAGTTTAATTAGTAATTTGATTTGTGCTATAACCATTTTATCTCTTATTATAAAATGGTTATAACATTAACAACTTTCGTGACAGAAATCAGGAAAACAAAGAGGTAAATGGGTATTATAATGTAGCATAACATACACGGGTCCGTTCAACATAGTTGAATGAGATAAGTTGTGCTTTGTCTTTATTTTGCAAATGACCGTTAAAATAGATTAAAAAGAAAACCAAAACCTACGTTGTGTTATTATTATTTCTTGCACAATTTTTCTTACTCAGAAATTTGAGGGAAAGATGCGTCATGTAAATTATAACACAGACCTAATACACCTAATTTATTAGAGAAAAACGTGCCGGATTCAGCCTGGATTCTTGAGGGGAAAGAGTACGACAGAGAAACCCTCTATCTAAATTCCTAAACCAAATTATGCTGTATAACCTTTATTAGTATAATAATTAATTAAATTACTCTCTCCCGTGCCATAATTCGTAGTTCCACACTTGTAACCATACATTTAAAACTGAAGAGGTTGTTGTTAGTTAGCCAGACGACGCTGGCAGGTACTGAGGTCCTGGATTACGGAGGCTACCCAGCAATTTAGTTGCAGTTTGGGCCAATATCTCTAGAATGATCATTTCATTTATAACTAGGATATTCACCCCTCAGGGTAGGAAAAGGTGACTAGATTCATCAAGGACCTTGCGTACATTCTCAGTCACACTAAAATTAAAATCCTAGCACGAAAAGACAGAAAATAATACATATTCGTTTTCATTTAAAGTAGTATTGTTCGCAGCATAAAACGATGTCATTAAATACCTACACATGTTCACACATCCTTTTGAAAAAACCTCGCAAAACCCGACTTCAATTTATGATTTGTTTTTCTTTTCCTTGTCGTTACATATATATAGGGTGGCACAAAACTGAATGTATAAAGTCTAAGGAAATAATATTTCAAATAAGCGGTTTTCCTCAATAAACAGCTTAAATTTTATTATGTATTTAAACATTTTGTTGATATTATTCTTTACGCATCTTACGCAGTAATCAAGATCATGTCGAATGTATATTTCTTAGACATATTAGTAAACAATTAAATTAGCGTCACTGTCGTCGCTGCTTGATCGACCTCGTCACGTCATCGAACCTTCAGTTCGGTTACCTCGTGTGCCGCGCATCTATAACTCGAGCATGTCGCGTGTTTTTTGTCTCTTGTCTTTTATTCTAATATAAATGGGCCCAGTAGAATTTCCAATACTAAAACCACCCTTACTGTTCTACAGGCAAATGGCATATTGCCTTGAAGAATGCAGGATCTAGATTTTTCCAGTTGAAAGAGAATTAGGGATTCCGGGTCCTTCTATAAGAGAACCGGAAAAACTCCATGTTTCCTTGGAGACTTAGAAGAGGAAAAGGTTATTATGACCCATTTTACCTTCTCGGAGGTTAAGACCTATGATGACAGTGTTACTGTGTCTTGTGTCAAAATAATTTTAAATAGGGATAAAGCTTATTTCCCAAAAAGATAGTATTGCGTCTTAATTTTATTAAAAATAATAACATGCTTACGTAAGGCAGATGATAATATAAAGCAAGGTGTTCAAAGGCGTATGAAAGTGTATCTCCTCTTTATTTACTGAAATATATTGGTAATATGTTGAGGGCATAACTCCTCTTAAAAGCCGACAAATTATGTGATTCCGGAAAAAGTATTTTTTCAAATATGTTCCTGTATTTACACCGTCAAGTTTTAAATAGTACTCATCAGGAAAACCTTTCTAAGGAAAAACAGTTTTCGACCCATTTATTATTAGACAATATATAAATAATATGCTTCTATTTCCTTGCCTCTATACAAAAAATAACTAATGTCATTGCAATAAAAAATTAACAGAATTTTTGCTATCATTAGAGATACACACCTACAATAACAAACAATAGACCACTTGTTATACGCTGGTAGTAAGTACATATACCGCTAGCAAATTGTTAGGTCAAATCAATATCGTGCACAATTAATGTCATTTCTAACAAAGCGATCTTTTTGCCAAATTATTTCGTTTCAAGGATGCATCGTTCCAAATGCACACCAATTTCGCCTTGATTTCGTGAATCGGCACTTAAGACGTGATTACTCTATGCTTTTGTGTGGGTGCGGGGGCAATTTTTTTCATACCTTTCAATCTTTTTAAATATTATGACATGCATTTTCATTATATTAATTAGACGTCATTATGTTGCAATATGAAATTTGGTCCGTTGCGTTGGCATAATTATTGGTAATGTGTCCTATAAAATAGTTTTCGCCTTTAATTATAAATTGACAGATAGGGTCAAGAATTTTGTCGTCATTAGGCAAATCCTGGTTCGTGCTGCAATAGGTAAATTAGGACCGTTTCGCGTATATTGTAATAACCAAAATTAGTTCATGCTTAATCAGTAAAAATAATACTTATCGTGAATTTTATTTAAACCGCTAAAAAAAGTCAACTTAATATTCAGTGATAGACATAGAGGTCAAGTAGATAGCTTTCTAAACAATGTTATTCCTTACGAATAAGTCTGCACCTATCACTAACATGCATAGACAATTTTCTACAAATTAAACTTTTGGATTAAGAGGTGACATGGTGACAAATTTCCAATGCAATTAACAAAGTCAAGGCATGCATTAAGATTTGGCCTACACTATCTATTTAATGACTTAGATAGAAATGCGATTTGTTTTAAAAGTCTTCATATATAAGTGATGATTAGAAATTAGATGTAGATCCAGATTTTTCATTAGCTGATTCAGAAAATGAGGAAGTGAGGGTAGTTTTCTGGTCAATATTTTTCAAAGTATACAAATCTGTTGTGGGTATTCTCAGATCACCAAGTGGTCAACCAGACTTATTTTTTGAAGTACTTGATTATATTCTTAACATTCTAAATCAGAAAAAGTTAAGAGATTTTAACATAGACCTCCTGATAGCAGATCAGTCCTCTCTTAATTTTTCACATATAATAAATTCATTCGATCTTAAAACCTTAGTTAACAAACCAACCAGAATAACAAAAACAATAAAAAGTAGCTGCTTAGACAATTGCATTACTAATACTGAAAAAGAATCTCTTTGGTCACTATGGGATTAATATATGTCAGATCACATGGGCATAATAAATAGTTATATATACAATAACTTAGAAAATGTCTCTGGGAATCGTACACAGATCTATAAATACAGACCCTTCTGTTCAACTAATGTAGTTCTTTGTGTTCAAGCTTTAAAAAATATTAATTGGGCATTACTTTTACATGACTTAGACACAGACAATACTTTCAACACTTTTCTAAAAACCTTCCTTTCAGTTTATGATCTCTACTTTCCATTAAAAACTAAAACTTGCCACAGTACAAACGTTAACAAAAAATGGTTTAATAATGATTTGAAATACCAGAGAGATATACTAAGCTTGTTAACAACTTTTAACAAACAAAATCCCAATGTTAATATCTCTGAGACAATAAAAAAACAAAAAAAATTATATAGGTTAAATATAAATAATGCAAAAAAAATTGTTTTTCTAATCACATAGCACAGAATACAAATAAACCTAAAATTATTTGGGATATTATTAAGGATTCACAGAACAAAAAAAGAGACAATACTCACTCCACTATCTCCCCAGAAGAGTTTAATGAGTTTTTCACTAATATTTCAAATAAAATTTCGGCCAGCCTTCAGAAATCTGGTAATGACCCTTCTTAAATCACATCAAAATTTATTCACAATAATCACACAGTTTTTTTAGCTCCTGAAACTCCTGCTGATGTAAAAACCATCCTGCAAAGTATGAGCGACAGCAAAGCAAAAGATATATTTGGCCTTAGTAATAAAATCCTAAAACAGCTTGCTGAAGGACTTGCTCTGCCTCTTTCCATAATTATAAATCAATGCTTTAGTAATGGACACTTTCTAAGTAAATTAAAAACCAGTAGAGTCATACCAATTTTTAAAAAAGGTGATGAAAATGACCCAGGCAACTACAGACCATTTTCCTTGGTTCCGGCTTTATCAAAACCTATAGAAATCAGCCTAGATAACCGTCTAACAGCCTTCTTAGAAAGGGACAGTCTGCTGTCAAGCCATCAGTTTGGGTTTCGGAAGCAAAAATCAACAGCTGATGCATTAAGGGACCTGGTGGGGCATATTGTTGAGTGGTTTGAGGGAAAAGAGTCAGTCGTGGCCATTTACTATGATCTCTCAAAGGCATTCGACTGTGTGTCACACCAGATCCTCCTAAATAAATTGATTTATTATGGAATAAGAGGTAATGCTCTGGACTTAATAAAGTTGTACCTTTCAGACCGTCACCAACTGGTGGAAATTGACAGCAGACAATCATGTGTACTACCAATAATAGCAGGAGTACCACAGAGGTCTATATTTATCCTGTATGTTAACGAACTTCCATCAATTTTTCCACAATTAAAGACCATACAATATGCAGATGATACTACCTTGCTTGACCATCATTGTTATAAATCCCAACTCCATTCAGCTTCTATCATCACCATTAGAGATCTTCACTCTTGGTTTGCTGATAACAATCTCTGTCTAAATCTTGACAAAACTGAGATGGTTACCTTTTCATTAAAAGACAGAGATGAGGACAAGACAATCAAATTTCTAGGAGTTCATCTTGAGACTAGGTTAACCTGGAAGAATCACACAACTCAATTGGCCAAAAACCTCTCCTGCACAATATATCTTCTCCGTAGAATTGCTCCTATCACACCAACTGAAGTTTCTCGCACAGCATACCTGGGTCTCTTTCAGTCCAAATTAACATATGGCTTACTTTTCTGGGGATGTTCTAACTTACACTAAAACAAAATTATCTGACCTAACAACAGTTAACAGTAGACATCAGTTCCCAACTAGACATGGACAAGACTTACTAATCTCCCAACATCGACTTTCCCTTACTCACAAAAGCTACATTTACAACAGTATAAAACTTTTCAACTGCCTACCCTCTGACATAAAATATTTACCTTTCACAATCTTTAAGTATAGAATAAAAAATCTGCTTATTTACAGGAATTTTATACTAATTACAGATAGGCATAGTTACATATACCTACATATATTCTTGTTGTGATAATATATTAATGTTGATTAGTCTCATGGATAATATATTATAATGTATTGATAGTGCCTATATTATGTACTTATAGTATAATGTATTGTACTTACCTACTTTACTTTAACTTTTGGAAAATTCATATTTCTCCTTATAATGTTGTATGCCAATGCTAAACATTTCTTCGTACTTAAGCAAATAAAGAATTTATTTATTTATTATTTATTTATTTATTTGGACATAAGTTGGTTCCTTAGTACACCATCAATAATGATTTAGAAAAAAATGAATTTGGATTTATTCGCCAAAGATGCTATTCCAAAAAACTAATTTAAAAAGGTCCAATCCGAGATCATCAACAAAATATTTAGTTATTCTAAAGAACTGAAATGGTTGGATGCCAGGAGATAATATGCAAGATTCTTCCGAAAAATTTACGAAATACAATTTGTAAAATAATCCAATACGAAACGAATTGAAAGATTAGTTAATGAGCTTTATGCACCTTCGGTCTGATTAGAAATTAGATGTAGATCCAGATTTTTTACTTAGCTGATTTAGAAAGTGAGGAAGGTTTTTCTGGTCAATATTTTAGAAATCTGCTGTGGGTATTCTTGTACATAAGTTAGTTCTTTAGTACACCATCAGTAATGAATTAGATACAAAATTAATTTAGATTTATTCGCCGAAGATATTTTTCCAAAAAAATAAACACAACAAAAAAGAAAATCCAACCCATTTTGCTGGGGATGAAGAGATCACGAAATATATAGCAACTTTGAGTTTTTGGGAGTTTTGCGATAGTCTAAAATGGCAGAACAAAATTGATAATATATGTCGAAAAATGAGCATTTCTATTTGAAACTGAGACAGTTTCTTTATCATATCGTTCAATGAATAAATCCTCGCATAAAAGATAAAAATATAATGAGAAATCCTCTATTTATAGGTATAAAATATAAAACCATTTTAGGAAATATGTCATGAGATTTACGCCTCGAGGACCTAGTGGTCTCGAATTCGGGAATACTGAGCAGCTTTTTAATCGGGACTCTCGAAACTTGATCTTATAAGGTACAGGTTCATTGGTTATAAATGTCACCCCTTCTTAACTTTCTTATTTTTAAAGATAGAGAGCTGATTTTTTTATTGAATTGTAGGGAATCATCTTATTTTTTTTACCAGTGATGAAAATATAATACAGGGCCGCAAAAGCGCCCTGAACCAAACTTATGCTTTTTTTTAAATAGAACACCCCGTATATGACTACATATTCGGATTCTACGTAAAATCCTGAGCAGATTTCATATAACATACCATATACCTAAGTTTAACTGTTTCGCTGCTAGAAAGAAGTGAAAAGTGGCTTTTTACTATGTTTAAATAATAGCAGCAAGAAAATGTTTGCAGATGGGTAAAAATCAATTTCACATTTCTATCTTAAATTTTCAAGAACTATCCGGTGGTATACTAAGACACCTTTAACCAGCAGTCAAGGTTTCTAACCTCTGGTTAAGGGTTAAGAAGAACGTCTCATACTTATATTAATTTGGTTATAATTATGTTATATTTATCCAACTTCATATTAAAAATATTATTATATTAAAAATGGTTATAATGCCAAACTTGTCATACGGCAATTCCGAAGACTTTATGAAGGATTAAGGAGAATTCCCACCAATAAAACATTTCAACAGGTCAACAGTATATCAGAAAGTTTTAAATGAAGCATCTTTCAAACGAAAGAAACACTATAAATAAATGAGCAACATAAAAATGAGGAATTAGGGAGCCTTTTGTTTTTTCAAGGTATTTTTATTATACAATTTAAACTTAATTTTCAATATTCATTATGTTATAATTTTAGAAAATTCTATCCATCTATTCCAAATGCTGTCGAGATTCTAGACAAAACATACTATAAGTTACCGAAAACTTTGTCAAAATATAATTTTCATGCTTATAAAATATTCAAGCCCTGAGCCAAGAAAATGCTACAATGCTTGGACCAACAAGATACATTTTTCCAATAAAATTGTATGGAGAGATGAGGCGTCTTCTTCTACTTCTGGAAGGTTTAATAGAAAGGACGTGCACGTTTGGGCTCCTGAAAATCCGACAAATTCGGCATTCGGTCCGGCAATCTGTGAACGTGTGGTGTGCGGTTCTTAACAACCGGATTTTAGGGACAATATTTTATAATGGAAATCTGAAAGGGCATATGTATTTAGAATTAATAAGACCAGTAATTCAAAATTTGGTTCAACAACATAATGATATAATTTGGCAACAAGACGGGGTTCCAGCTCACAATATTGCTTTTGTAACCGGATTATTAAACGAGAAATTTCCGTTTTGGATCGGTAGGTTTAGCACATTAAAATTACCGCCAAATAGCCCGTCATGGATTCTTTTTTTATGGCTTTTTAAAGGAAAAGTTGGGCGATGAAAGGCAAATAACTGTTGATTTTTTAAGAAACAGGATAACCCAAGAAGTGGAAACATTAAACCATCGAAATCTGGATATTATTCTGGCAGCTATAGAACGGTAGAAGAGAATTTACAGGAAATGTATTGAGCAAAATGGGGATAATGTAGAACAGTTAATTCAGTAATTTAGTTTTTATTTGATATTATCATATAGATATCGTAAAAGTTATTGTTGCTGTCATTTTAATTCTGCTCATTTATTAATGTTGTTCTCTTCTTACATTTGAAATATGTTTTATGTAAAACTTTCTAATAAACTCTTGAAAATGTTTTATGTGTGGGAATTCTCCATATTTCTTCATAAAGTCTTCGGTATTTCCGTATGTCAAGTTTAGCGTTATAACCATCTTTAGGGTAGCTTCAAAGCCCACAACACCAACTGGCTTAAACATCACAACAAGACCAACAACGAAGGTAGAGAAGCTGAAGAAGCATTTGCCATCAGCTTCAGCTACGGCTTGTAGGCGAATCAACTCGAATCTCAGAGAGGGACGAATTCGCCGCCCTCTTGGATCTTTTTCTAACCACCAATACTGACCAGTACACAATTACAGTTGGTCCGCCATTAGGTACTTCCGACTACGAACTTATTACAACGGTTTGTGAATTGCCACTTCTAGAAGGATCCACCATTGCCTCGCAAAATCTGGCATTACAACATTCTGCAGACTGGAACGATCTAAGGGAATTCTACCTAGATTTTTCTTGGCTCGACGTCTGCTTCGGCACTGACGACCCGTCAGTCTGCTGCGAAAAGATCACACAACTAATCTCCTCAGGAATGGAAGCATACATCCCAAATTTCATCAAGTTACCATCAAAAGGAAAGCCCTTGTTCGACAGAAGATGCGAAAGAGATGAAGGTAGGAAACAGCAAGCCTACAAGTCTTCTTCTTCTTCTTCTTCTTCTTCTTCTTCTTCTTTAGCCTCTGTTCGTTCACTCCTGGACATAGGCCTCTTCCAGCGACTTCCATGTCGATCTATCTTGGGCGGTCTTCAACCAATTTTTTCCCGCATGACGCTGGATGTCGTCTCTCCATCTCGCCTGCGGACGTCCTATACTTCTTATTGTTTCCCTTGGTCTCCATTGCATTAGTGTTTTCGTCCATTTGGAGTTATTTCTGGCCAGGTGCCCCGCCCTGCCACTTGAGATTCGCCACCCTTTCCACGTCCTCCGTCTAATATCTACGTTTCGGATCCTGTCTCGCAGACTTACTCCCAGCATTGCTCGTTCCATTGCTCTTTGGCACATTCGGAGACGGTTGGCGCTGTTCATTGTAAGGGTGGCGGTTTCGAGTCCGTATGTTGCCACAGGCAAGATGCAGGTATCGTAGACCTTCCTCTTTAGGTTCACTGCGATTTTTGGTTGTCGAAGTATGTAGCTAAGCTTCCCGAATGCTGCCCAGCTGAGGCCGATTCGTCTGGTAATCTCTGCGGTTTGATTCCTCTTTCCGATTTTGGTGTTATGTCCCAGATATATGTATTCTTCGACTAGCTCCAAAGTGTGGTTCTCGATGGGGAGTCTCATGATTTTGGTCGTCTGTAGGTTTATTTTAACACCAACAGCTTCGGAGACTACTCTGAGTTCTTGGAGTATCGTCGTAAGTTCGGCCGGATCGCTGCTGAAGAGAACAATATCGTCTGTGAAGCGGAGATGGTTAAGATATTTCCCGTCGATTTTGATGCTTTTCTGATCCCATGATAGGCCTTTAAATGCGTTCTCAATTGCTAGGGTGAATGGCTTGGGTAAAATTGTCTCCCCTTGCCTGACACCTCACTGTACTTGGACTTTTGCAGTAACCCTTTCTTCTTTAATCTTAACGTGCATGGTAGCATGTTCGTAGATATATCGTATGATGTTCGAATATCTGTAATCTATGCGAGCGTTATTCATCGCGTCCAGTATCGCCCAGGTTTCGATTGAATCAAAAGCCTCCTGATAGTCGCCGAAGGCCATGTGCAGTGGGATGTTGAATTCTGTGCATTTTTCTACTAACGTGCGTATATGGTTAGTCGTGCTGTATCCCTTTCTGAAACCCGCCTGTTCGACTGGCTGGTAAAAGTAGAATTTATTGCTCAGGCGGTTCTTTATTATTTTAGTTAGTAGTTTGTACAGGATGGATAGCAGACTAAATGGCCTGAAATTCTCTACATTTGTGCAGTCTCATTTTTTGAATAATAGGTCAACTTCCGCGTTTTTCCAAGAGTACGGAGTTTTTTCTTCTTCTAGACATTTATTTAGTAAGGTCAGGAGTGCCTTCCTGAGTGTCTCTCCTCCGGCCTTCAACATCTCACTGGTGATCTGGTCTTCTCCCGGGGCTTTGCAGTTCTTCAGGTGTTTTAGCGCTGCCTCTAGTTCTTCTCCATCAATGGGCTCTAGTTCTTCTGATCCTATGTTTAGGACTGGCTGATGAGTTTGATCTTTTTGACCTGGTTGTGCCAGCGATGGGCTGTATAGTCGTCGATAGAAATTCTCAATAATTTCTGTGATCTTTCCTCTTTCTTTCTTTTCTCTTGATCGTTTTTCATCTTGTGGATAATCATTTTACCTTTAGATCTCTCGGAACGGAGAACTCTCATCTTTGCGTTGCTCTGTATGGCTTCCTCTACCATCCTCGTATTATTAGTGGTTTACTTAAAATAAATAATGGGGACAAGACCTTGGTACTAACTGAAAAAGTTTAACTACCTTAGCTCGTACGTACTACATTTTTTAAATTTTAATCTCTAAGGTGGTTCATGCCATTTATTGTATGGCAAACATAAAAGAGTACTTTTCTGCCGCACATCCTCGATTTAACCTGTCAAGGGAATATTTTAGCAAAATAAAAGAAGGAGTAAAAACTTTTCTGAATGCGGCCCATTGTGCAAACCATAGAGAGGCCGGAAATCTCGTGTCTCGTTGAATAGATGGGATGAGCCCAACAGGTCGAAATAGTCGAACAGGTTATGTGTTGGTGTCTTCGGTTCAAATTAACTTCCGGTGAACGATGCTGCATATTCGGTTTTTAGATCAGCTGTGTCGTATCGGATTCGTACCGCCTTTACCTAGGTGTAGGCAGATGATGAGTACCTGATTTACAAAGAAGTATTGGGTTCGGGACTATAGTTTACCGCTAATGCACTGGGTGTATGCGCTCTGCCTACGATTAAGGTTGTCGGTCTCGATTACTAAATCATTTAAATGCACCTTTTCTGACATTATTATTTAAGATGATGGCTTAAGAGCAAAGTGTTTGCTATATTTCAAGAAACTTAGCAAATTTTAATAATAATAACAATAATGATAAGATGCTTATCAATTTCACAATTTGTAGACAAAGCTAGAGTACAAAATATACAAAACATATAAAAACACAAATAGAAATATACAATGAAGAGAAAAATAAAAATGAAACTATACAAAACTTTATACAATTTTGCAAATTGCGTATAAAGCTCTCTCCAGTAAGTATGATCTCAAAACTCTGCCGAAACACGGGAAAAGATATGGAAAAAAGGTTTCTGATACAAATATTTCAGATGCAAGTATTTAACTGACTCCTCTTATCTCGGAAAAATTAGTTAAGAAATGGTTATTTTATGGCAAAACCTTAGATACTGCAGACCAGTTCGTATTCAATTTAATCATGAGCTCTCTGTGATGAAACTGCAGTATATGAGTATGTTCGTTTATCATCAATTATTTTTCATAATGATAGATGGTAAAATCTGTAATGCTGTCGCAGACAATTCATCCAGTCGTAAATGTTACATTTGTGGTCTTACTTCAAACAACTTATTAAGAAAATTTTGGACAAAACGTTAATTTGTATTATCATCTTTGCATGCCTGAATTCGCTTTTTCGACTATTTAATACACTTTTCGTATAAATTGGTAATTCGTCAATGGCAGAAAAGGTGGCATTAAATAAGAAAAGAATCCAAGAGCTATGCTGAAACGAAATGACTTTATTAATCGATTAAGAGGTTGGCAGCACAACTGACGATAATACTACTCGTCAATTTTTCAGTAATCCTGAAACCTCATCAAAAATAACTGGAATTGATGAGTAAATAATTTCTCGATTTAGAATTGTTTTATGTCTAGCGGTTATTGCATTAAAATTATTGTCAAGTTACTGCTAGGAGCTAGTTGAATTATACCCTAGGTGTAACATGCTTATTTTAATTCATAGTACTTCAATAACTGCAAATTCTATTTTTCTTATTGGACAACTTGCTGAAGAAGCCTAAAGAACACAAAAAAAAATCCCCTAGAGTTCCGTAATTGGGACATACAAATTTCAGAGTATTTTTTTTCATCTAAACATATATTTTCCATAACCATTTAGTTTGCTCCGATCCGCTTATCTCCAGTATAAGGAAACTGAATCTATCACGTTGAAAAAATATCCACTTGAAATAGTAAAGTTTTTTGATGAACCTGAAATTCCCAAAAATATTCTTGAACTACTCGAAGAGGAAAGTGATTCTGATCATTCTGATCATTATAAGGGGTGTTTTAAAAATAAGT
This sequence comes from Pissodes strobi, assembly GCA_016904865.1. Taxonomy (NCBI): domain Eukaryota; kingdom Metazoa; phylum Arthropoda; class Insecta; order Coleoptera; family Curculionidae; genus Pissodes; species Pissodes strobi. Next base: position 47,927 of record MU183214.1, on the reverse strand, counting down.
CCAGGCTAGTTTATCTAAATTATATCGTTAATTTTTGCACAATTATTGGTTGTTTATATCGTTTATGTTTTGTGTAATATGTATATAAAGAGTGAACAAAATTGTATGTAGAATCCGAACATAAAATAAAAATGGGTACTCAATTTAAAAATTGTAATCTGTTTTGTAGGTCACGTTATATGAATGAAAATTATCACTAACGAGATCATACAGAAGCCATCAGAATAATAAGACGATTCCCTTAGTTAGTTATCGTTATGCAATGCTAGTTATCACTGTAGGAAATTTGAAAAACTACCAACTTCCTCTTGGAAATAGAATTATATTATCCAATGGTTCTCTTCCAAAAATATACCAAGCTGAAAAATGCCTTCAGTTAAAGGACGTTGGCCATACTGGAAGTGAAAAGGAATTTTTTAAAAATGATGGTCTACTAACGTTTCATTCCAAATTGTTTTCAGCAAATAATAGCAATTTATTCCAGGAAATTATATTATGATGATGAACAGTCATGAACATGATTCCAGGCTCTCACAGAAACTGCTCTCAAGACTTAGAAGAAATTATAAATTATAAGAGAGGTATTTTACTTATGGAATTATTGTGTTCACTCTGTATGCAAATTAATGGTCTTTGTACCTGCTCTGTGCAGTAAATTGAGGCTGTGCACTGCCAAACATTTCTGAATAGACTATACAGATTTTTCGATTTTCTGTTATTCAGAAAACGTGAGAAAACACGGTGTTTGCAATTTAGAAAAACTATTAGAACTAAAGCTAATAGAGCTCAAAAGCCCCTCATCGTCATTTTTCATCGACAAGGCTAAGAACTAGATGGATATACGAGGCTTCATCATAGAGTTCGAATGCTTGCATTGTAACCAGCCTTAAGCGTTGCGTGCCAAGTATGTAACCTTATTTGTTAGTTGCTCATTAGGCGGTCCATATGCCAGATTTACTCACCGGATTCAATTTTTATGATTATTAATTAAACTTAACCTAAATTAATCCAGTGGCAGCGAGAATATCAGTCACTCAATTATACTAAATCAATAAAAAAAACCTGTGATGTAAATATATACATATATAGCCGCTAAATACCTGTAGGTAAACGAATTGAGCTCAAGTCGATTCCTATATCAAGGCGACAAATTTAATTTGTAAATTTTAGGTATGTGAAATAAATTGCTGCCATGAGCTTTACAGCCAAGTACAGTAAAAAATAACTCAATCAGCTATTCTGAAACTAGCCAAATGAATTCTCTAACTGGGCTAATATCAGATATAATAAGGTTATATTTAGTATCTCCGTAGCAACTATGAAAAGATGTAGAAATATATATATATACACTGTATAATGTGTAGATAGCTTACAGCCTTTTTAAAGGGAAATTCGGTAATCAAGATAGCCAGATCAATAAATGAAACGAGAATTAACGAGAATATAAACGATGAACATCAATCGACCTCTGGTCGTTTAACTTTAAATTCATTAATTAAAATGATATATAATGATAAGCTATATGCGGTAGTTAAGGCAAACGACCTACAGTCGTTTAATTATAAATTCATTAAATAAAATAAATAAATAAATAAATGCTTTATTGTAGAAATACAAAGTATTTGTTACAAAGCTGCATACAGAGATAAAAAATTAACAAGAATGAACATCTATGTAGTCAACAATAAATCAAAAGTACCAAAGTTAAGTAAATAATACACAGCAGTAGACAACACAGACACTAACCTGCATCTAAGTTTTTACATATGTGCGCCTAATAAACCCTAAAATTATCGGTATAAGATTCTGAGTAGGGACGAGACAGATTTTTTTAAAATACTTAGCGATCTAACATTTTTCAATGCATCATGTAAATGATTAAACATTTTTAAGCCTTCATCCATTTGAAAGGTAGTAAGTGTACTAGAATGAATAGGTAATCGTAGCTTATTGGCTTGTCTAATATTATAATGGCTGCCAGCCGCTAAGTCAGAGTTGGAAGGTCTCTATTGTCTAAAGATCAAACAAACTGCCTGCAATATAAACAAACCGGGGAGGGCTAGGATGCCTAATTATTTAAAAAGAGGCCTAGAAAACTCTCTAACCCCAACCTTACATATGTATCTTATTGCCATCTTCTGAATAACAAAGACAGACGTAAAAAGCACAGTAACCCCAAAAAGCTAAACCATATCTCAAGTGACCCTCGATAAGTAAGAAGTAAACAGTCCTAGATAAAGACCTTCCCAACTCATTCGAGATTATGCCTCGCGACCAGCCTAAAAGCTCCTGGACAATTTACCACAGAGAACCTGAATGTGATTTTGAAATTTCAATTTTTCGTCAATGTAGTTAGAGACCGAGAAATCTATTAAGACACAAGCGATTTGCGTCGCACCACTCCTTGATCCTTCCCAAATCAGTTCCAACCATGCCACTGAGAATATCTGTATCACTGTGGGACCACAGCACAGTCGTGTCATCGTCGAACCCTGTAAAAAGTCCTTGAATATTCAATTGAGTTAAGTCGTTTATGTAGAGGAGAGAAAGGAGGGGACCAAGCACAGATCTTTGAGGTACCCCATGATCAATCCTGAGCAAGTTAGAGACTTTACCATTACACTTAACTGTCTGACTTCTGTCCCCAAACGACTCAAACCACTTCAGGGCAACACCCCTAAAACCATAGTGAGAGAGATTGTCAAGTAGTATTCTATGATTGACGCAATCAAATGCTTTAGAAAAATCACATAATGCCGCTGCAGCCACATCTTCGTCATACAAGCGTAAGTAGAGATTTCCCAAGAAGTGAAAAATTGCATCGGAAATGCTCTTTACCTTTTGAAAACCAAATTGATTCTTACTTAAGATATTTCTGAGATACTTCAAACCCCTTTCCCCGACAATCCTCTCAACAATTTTGGACAGCGATGGTAGTAAAGAAATGGGACGGAAATTTCCCGGGACATCTGAATCGCCCCCCTTGACGACTGCAATCTTTAAACAGGAAGGGAATTCCGCAGAGTCAATGGATTCATTTATTGCGTCAACCAAGACCACAAGAGCTCTTTCAGGAAGGGCCTCAAGCACTTATTGAAATTTCATCGATTCCTGATGACTTTCTATTTTGAATTGAGTGAAAGACTCCCAAGAGTTCTGTCATATTCGTGTGGGCCAAATAAAACGACTCAGAAATGGAGATTTGTCTTAAATAAGACATAGGATCTAGTCTAGATTGGAGACCAGCACTCAGAGTTTCAGCTATACTACAGTAAAATTCATTTAATATATCACCGTCAATCGGAACCTGATTATAAAAATTTAAATTACCTCTTAACTCATTAATGATAGTCCAATTTTCTTTTATTCTGTTACTGCACCGTGCAACCTGCTCCTACTACAGGAGCAGATTCCTTGACCGCATTTACCCTTCCTGTAGAGGCTTCTGTATTTATTGAAAAAATCATCAAAAAATTGACCATTTTTATACTTCCTAACAGTATGCAAAGATCTTAGGTTAGTGGAGGATCTTCTTATACCTACGGTGACCCATAGTTTTCTTCTCTTCTCTCTTATTTTACGCAAAACAAGTTTTTTTTTAAATTAGAATCAAAGACCACCTGCCAGTTTTACTCACTGTATAATTCTTGGAATGATAAGCTATACACAGTAATTAAGGCAAATGACCTACAGTCGTTTGATTATAAATTCATTGATTAAAATGATACATTACGACTATATCGCGAATTAAGATCCTAACATGAATCAAAATCGATTTTACTTGTATTTGGTAGTGTTGCAGACACTGGCATCTCCTGATGATCAGAAATAGCAACGATAAACTCCGATGCGGATAACGGCCTGCTCCCTTGAGTGTTCCGGCCTGAAGGGCCATCAATTATCTCAAAAAAGAATATATACCACATCTGTCAAGTGGCGCTCCAAGCGGATGTACTTGTCGAGCAGGTTGGAACACCGGAAGTAAGGTCGCGAGAAGTAAGGTAGCGAGAGTATCGATAACACATATCGATCAGTAAAAGGAGAAAATCGCACTACTGTAAATAGTAACTTTTAAAACGTGACAGCATATAATACTGTATAAATACCGGTTTATGACGGATTGAAAACAGCAAATACGACCCATTTTCAGGTATTTTTCACTTCAAAAATCTTGAATTTTAGAACAATCTGCACTATAGATAACTGTTTTTCTTTAGTTGCTAAACGCTGTTAGTTTCAACTTTTTTTAACTTGTAAGATGAGAAATGCATCAAAATGCGACCAAACGTTTTAATGGTAATTTCAAGCTGCACACTAGAAGAAACGGAACACATTTTATATTCCTCAGATATGTAATATTTTAGGCTTAGCTAAAGCATGACAGCTTTGTTAGTTGAATATGAGCAACCTATATTGGAATGACTGGATTTAGTCTATTTATTATCTTTAAAATACATTCCTGATGTAGTTGCTTATAGTACTACGATACCATTATTTCTACTAATGTGGAAGAATTATAATGTAAAATCCGTCAACCGTTTTATCGACAACTTGTAACTAATCGATTAAAATCCCATTTTTCTTACTTCCGGATGCTCCTGAACAACTGATCCGCAGATCACATCAAAGTTATACTCAATTAATTGACGCTGAATATATGTGATAGGTGTAATGAAAGTTCTATAGTCCTATCAAAAAGTATTTTATTTTTCTTATTAAGCGCAGGAAGTGTAATAATAAAATAATATAAAATCTAATCCTAAACAACTTTTAACTTAAATATGATATAACATATCTCTTAATTAAAAACTGCAGCTTGATTTAACTTCACCGTTAATGGCTTTATGGCGAGAGCATAATGATGGAACTTATCATTTATATTATTACATGGATAATATTTAAAAACTTGAATCAATAGTTTACATAAGATACACAATATGCCCTACCTTAGATGGACATAAATGTTATATTAAATTTGTCTGATTTTGAGACGATAACATGAGAAAAATTACAATTATTGGTTTAGCTTTCATTAGATAGATTGAAAGACAATATACTTTGTAACTTAAGACACAAATCTGGGGTACAAAGCATCCTACAACTAAATAAATAAATTTATAAAAAAAAGGTAATAACAAGAATAATAAAAATAAATGCCCCTGAAATAAGAAACAATAGCATTTAGATAAAAAAAAAGAAATTAAAAAGCCGCACACCATTTAATACAGGAGACAAGACACTAAACAATCATACAAAAATACATCAACAACATAAACTAAGACCTAGGTGAGATAAAAAAACATCGTCAAAAAACTCCTTAATGCTGTAATATGCCCTGGGTAAAAGCAGCTTTTTCAATTTGCGCTTAAAAAGCTTAATATCTCCAACATTCCTGATGCAGAGAGGAACATGATTGTAGATCATCCGACTAAGGTATATTAGCGACTTCCTAGCAAGCGAGGGAGTAGGAATTGGTAAAGGAAAATCATTCACCTGACGAGTCACATAGCCAGTGTCACACTTGTGAACCTGCACAGCTGTTTCTAACATAAAGATAGAAAAAAGGGTGATCATTTTTTCCGAAATAAAGAGTGGCTTGCAAGAGTCTCACAACCCAGCCAAACATAGATGTCTAACTTGCTCTCTTCTGAAGCACAAATATAACGCCCAACAAACCCCTGCTACGTAGACTGCAAAAGGGCATGCCCTACCGTATGTGAGACCCAATCAGAGCGCGCAACAACCATTCCAAGCTCACGTCTTGCAACCCGACTGGCAAAACAGCCCGAAGATAGTTTTGACCAGGATATGATCTTCAAACCTTAGGCGACCATCAATAGAGATTCCCAAGAACTTGTAACTCTCTTCACTATGCAATGGAGTCCGCTCATCGAACATCAGATCCCTGGCATGGCAATTAAACCCTAAAGCAAACATCTTCTCAGCATAAAAAATAAGCCTGTTTGAGGCACACCACTCTCTCACAATTTGAAGATCTTGAACAGTGCTCTAATATATTCGGAATTCATATCACGCCACAATATGGTGGTATCATCAAGAAAAGGCCCTTAGGTCAGGAGTTGTTTATAGCAAAGTCTAGTGCACAATCAGGTAAAATTAGAAGCAATCCTGAAGTGATGCCATCAAGTCCTGAAGATTAACGGTTCTTTAAATGCTGAACTGCCTCTCTAACCTCAGAAGAAAAAACGAATCTCCGACCGACACCTGCCGGAGCTAAGCCAGTGGAGCCACATTACTAGAGCCACCCCTCAACAAGCCCTTAGCCACTGCACAAAAATAATCATTCAGTGCGTTCTGCTCCAACTCCGGTACCGCCATCCTTCGACGGGATGCTACGCCTAAAATCGTTTACATTCGACTCACTATCTGTTGGTCGACCCATTCGAACGCTTCCTATAGTAATTCTCCTTTGCAACCCTTTTTATCTTCCTGTACACCCTGCAGGAACTCCCACAAGGTTCTCATCCTTAGTGTACTTGCACAATTTAGACAAAAAACGAAGGTTTCGTGCCAATGTTCGGAGACCAAGTGTGATCCATTGTTTACGTTTCCTGGTCTTGAGCATACCCACAGAGAAATATTGGTTAATCCTATCATACAGCACATTATAAAACAGGTTAAATGGCTCGGGAGCCATTCGCACTGCATCCCAATTAACAAACGCAGCAGCGCGAGCAAATGCAAAAGTTTGACCCACAGAAGATTCTTCACGGATGACGACCAGATGACAACCCAGCACCACAAAGGATCTGAGCATAAATAGCCTCAAGATCAGAGATACCAGATGAGAGTACAGAGCATGTAACATTGATTAAATTGGTCCATAAATAATCAACAGTAGTAGCAAAAAAGGATGTAACTCGTGTTGGATCTAACATGCATTGTTAGGGCATAATACAGCAGAATGCCAACAAGTGCAGTCCGCTGTGGCCTGGAAACATTAGTATAGTTAACATTAAAATCACCAGCCAATATGACTCTAGAGTGCAAGGAGATCCGGGACAAAAGGCAATCAAGCTTATCCAGGAACACACCAATATCCCCAGTAGGACGCTGAAAATTTAAAAACTCTCTCCATCAAAAAGCTATCAAAACTATAAATTTAAAAAAAAAGTGTCAAGTGGCTGTTTAACTAAAATAGCAGTACCTCCAGACAAGGAGTTCTGTCGAAAGAAGCTGAAACAGGAAAATATTCAGACACTAAGAAACGTTCATCATCTCTCATCCAGTGCTCAGTCAATAATACAATGTCAGGAAAATCACAAGAAGTAGAAAGTAGAAGATGAAGCTCATCCATTTTATCCCTTAAAGATTGCATATTCAGTAGGAAAGTATTGAGACTTTTTACTTTGTTAGAACTAATATAGTTATTCAACCTCTGTAGTCATATCTATGAAAAAGAGACAGTGTTGCAGTCAGTGGTTAATTCAGCCTCAGAATGATTTGCCTGCTTAAGGCAAAACAGGAAAATGGTCATAATATCCTTCTTAAAATATTTATTTTATGTGTGTATGCAATAATGCTGCCAATTCTGATCCGAAATCACCCACATTATTAGATTCCAATATTCTATATAAATCAATGTTATGAGTTTGGAAAGTTTTGTAAAGAGATACATTGCTATTATATATAAGAGCAGAATGTAAGGGCTTGTTATTGCTAGGGGGATAATGTTGTCGCACACTTGAACAAAATCTCTTAAAACAAGAAATGGAGAACAAATTCCACTCAGCAACAATACCACTAAGTCCTTCTTCGTCAAGTCAAGCCGGCGACGACGCCATTCTATCTAGTTCCAGATTTGTAGTTTTAGAAAACATTGAACATCTCAGATGCTTAATGAACTTCCTGGTGAATTCTCCACCAACCAGGAGAAGTTTTGGCCGATCTACATCTAATATGATGGCTTTAGAAAGCAACAGGCGTTTAGCCGCAATTTCGCCCATTTACCCGTGTACATTAAGGGATAAACTATCAAAAATACGGGATTTTGTTGATTTAACTGGGACAAATGAATAACATTGAATATTAAAAACAACAGTTTTGTCATTTTTGTACGGGACAATAAATGTATGGCTAAAATACGGGACGTCTGGCAACCCTACCTGTAAGTATCCATAAGAAAATCTCCAGATTACTTTGGGTCTACCTGTAATGAAGAAGAATCATATCATCTTTTTAATTAAACCGCGGCTTAATTTATTAATTTATAATATTTGAAAATTAAAATTTAGAACCTTAATATACGAGAGTTAATCTTATTGCCAGTAAAGTCACATTCGACAAATATTTTTCCGGTTTAATCTTAGTAGTTATCTCTTGACTGATGTTATACCATTTATTACGTTAGGAAGTTAAAAAATGTGGCAATCCGAAAAAACATCCATGCACGCCTTATTTTTAGCGTGAAAAGTGAAGCTGTCATTTGAAAATACCTAAAAAAAAACATAAAACCAAATCAATTTGTCAAAAAATCTTGCTAATTTTCCTAAATAATTTATTAAGCACAATCAATACCGCTGTAGGTCTCTATTCAGCGCGAGCAAACTGAAAATTATTTTCATGTTAAGCGGCTCGAACGTATTATTATTTATTCATATAAGGGAATTTATATTTAACACAGGACGTAAAGATGGTATATCTCTTGATATTTCATATGGGTTTATAGTTGAATGTGTTTATTGCCACCTGAGGCAACCGAGGAAGAAAATTTACGTTTCGTGTAATCGACGGGAATTTATGGATCGCCTATTATGGATTTGTAAAGACTGCATTATTTGCATGACCAAAACGTAAGACATATTGCCGATTTGACTCGCAAAATTGTTGAAAGGAATGAGTACATTTTAGTTATTTCTCTATTCAGTTTCAATTATTTCATTAAATTCATTTGAAAATTGCAGAAACGCCAGCAGCGTGCCTGTAGATAAGTTATATAAATTAATAAAATACTAACCATTCATTTAATATCAATATTTTTTGGCTCTGAAAGGGGCCTTTTTCTTCTTTCTTACCTCATCACTTACCGTTGAAAAAAAGTGAAAAATTATCTGATTAGTCCTATTTATCTTCTGAATAGTCGGTTGTATTCTCATCATTGGTATCTAGATACATAATAAACGGCCTTATAGTCATCTAAAATTCTGAAAGACATCCAGATAAAGGCGGTGAACTAACCAACCGATACAATGGAGACAAAATTCCATTTTGATCGCTCCTATGAAGTGATAATCGAATACCGCAATACTACAGGGAAAAGGCTAAAACAACTAGTTGAGCTGTCAGTAGGCAGATGGATTAAAGATGAAAGAAGGAGTGAGATCCGGAGTTTACGGACCTAGGTGTCGATTCTGCACCTTTATGATACATTCCCGCCCTTCTTTCACGCAGAATTAATGCTATCAATATAGCCATCTCTGAATGTGTCCAAAAAGCCTAAGAGGTGCAAAGATCTATATTTTATCACAGATAGTCAAGCAGCCTTCAAAGCTCTTGCAACTAGCAGAATCAACTCCCGGCTAGTGTGGGTTTGTTGGATGGCTGTAGATCACTGGGAAACAAAAACAGACTCACCCTAATGCGGGTACCAGGGCACGAGGGTGTGGAAGGCAACGAATGCGCTGATAGCTTGCATGGAATGGTGCACAGACTGCCTTTTGTGGGCCTAAACTATTCTGTGGCATCACTAGAGGACACGTAATAAATGAACTCAGAAATTGGGGAAAAAGGCGGAAAGTGACACATTGAGCCAATACACCTGGATAGAGACAGGCCAAAAGACTCGTCTCTCACTTGCCTAACTACACAAAAGAGCTGGATTATGAGTCAACTAAACTGCTGCTGAGTTGTCCACTTGCAAAATGGGAACGTCTCTAAGTTGCCAAATTACTTGGAACAATCTCTTCAACCAAATCAATTATTTTGTAGCTTCACTGGCTGCAATTAATTCTGTTTCTGTAGTTGAAGTTGCCACTATGCCTTGATGTTGACTTAGCCACGATACTGCTCCATGGGAAAACGTAAATACTACTCCTGAAGTTGATCCCATAGTATCTGAACAACCTCCACAACACACACACAAACTCTTTTTGCACAAATGACATGTTCTTGGTTAGGATTTTCTAAAAATCTTGACAATAACCCCGGCTATATCCGGTCTGGTCCGAACCATTAGGTACATTAGAGCTCCTATGACTTGCCTGTAAGGAAAATCTACTGGTGTTGAATTTTCACTCTGTATGGTGCTTTCAGGTGGTTTAAGCATCGGAGTTGATACAGGTTTACATTGGGAAAAACCACACTTTTCTAGTACTTTTTCTGTATAGCTTCTTTGGTTTATTCGTATGCCTTCTTCTGACTTCTCAAGCTCCAAGCTATTACTTGCTTCTTTAGACGTTATCTTGAATTCTTCTCCTAAATCTGCCAAAAGAGTGTCTAATTCTACTCTAGACGAAGCCACAATCAATCCATCGTCCACGTACAAACTAAGGAACATCTTTTCTCCATTACTTTTTCTTATGTACAAACATGGATCGGCTTCACTTACTTTAAAATTTAGTTTTAAAAGGAAATCATTGAATCTCTTATCCAACATCTAGGTGCCTGTTTTAGGCCATATAAGCTACGCTTTAACTTATAAACCTTTTTGGAATCATCATGATTACCTTCTGGCTGATCCATATATATAAAGTCTCTTCTAAATTACCATATAAAAATGCTGCCACAACGTCAAACTCTCGTAAGTACATCTTCTCACTAGCTGCAACACTCAAAACGGATCTTATTGTGGATAACTTGGCTACTGGACTAAATGTTTGATTGAAATCTATGTCTTGGCGCTAAGCAAAGCCTTTTATTACTAGTCTGGCTTTAAACTTATCTATGCTTCCATATGGATTTATCTTTACTCGGTAAACCCACTTACAGGGAAGAGCTTTAAATCCATTTGGCAAATCTGTGTGCTTCCAAGTCTCATTTTCTATCAATGAACTCATTTCCCTATCCATAGCTTTCTTCCATTCATTTCTTTCCCTGGTTTTAGGCGCTTCTTTATATGTTTGAGGAGTCTCAATCGTGCATACTAACTCTTCAGCTAGGTGAATGCATTCTTCAAAACGATCAGGGCATTTTAAATTTGACGATTTCTTAAATTGTATGAAGAACTTTCTTTCTCACCTTCACTTTCTTCCACATCTTCTATATCAGTTTCCAAATTTCTATCTTGTACACCATCCTGTTCTTGCTGTTCTGGTAACTCTTCTACAATCTGTGATCTAGTTTCATCCGTATTTCTATCTTGCGATCTCATGGGAAGTTCGATATATCTATCTGTGCTTTTCTGGTCTGTAGAGCTTATGGGTACTTCTTTACATACTTTTAGTTTCTCTTGGAACTTAAGATCTCTTGAAACAAAAACTCTATGTTTCTCTTTTACCCAAATTCTATAGCGTTCATTACCATCATAGCCTACTAGAAAGTCTTTCATTGCTTTTTTTCCATTTTTCGCCTTTTCTGAACTGGAATATGGAAATAACAAGCCCTAGTAATTATCCTTAAATGCTTTATTCTTGGTGTTTTTCCATACCATAACTCATACGGACTAACGTTTTCTACTGTAGATTTACCAGTTCTGTTTAGTACATAGATGGCTGTGTTGACTAATTGTGCTCATAGTCGTGGTGGAAACTCGATTTCTGGATTGGAAAACTTAAATGTTCTAGCCATTTCTATAGTTGTTCTACTTTTTCGCTCACTACCGCCATTCTGTTGAGGTGTATATGGCGCTGTTAGTCTTATCCGTTATACTTTTACTTGTTAGTAACGATCTAACCTCATTATTGTCAAACTCTCCACCTCCATCTGACAATAATTCTTTTATCGAATGACCTGCGTTTTCTACCAACTGCAGCATATCTTTTAATCTTACCTTCGGATTTCTCTTTTAAAAGATAAATAATTTTAACTGCTTATAGTTGTCTTTAAAAATTAAAAGGTACTTGTACTTTTGAAATGATAAATCAAAAGGTCCCACTAAATCAGCTGATATTAACTCTGCAGGTTTGGTAGCTCTCTCTCTTATACCAAAAGGAAGCCTATGCATCTTTCCATAAATACATGCTTCACAGAGTTCTTGGTCCATTTTGACTTTGATTCCCATCTCTTTCTTAAGTTTTGCTCTTACGTACCTCTTGTCTTGGTGTCCCCCTCTCATAATACAGTTGTAACATGGATTTATCAGCTTCTGCAATACTACAAAATGCCCTTGTGGCACCTGGAGATCTACCAAAGCTCATTCCTCGAAATATTCTGAGGTTCTTGAAAGAGCAGAAAATAATGGTGTAACGTAGAAGGGTATACACAAAAGAAATCTTGTCGAGCGACCCCTCTACCATACCATACCATAGTCTCATCTAGCATACCATTAAGCTCCCAAATTATTTTTTCTCTTCCTTAACTACATTCCCTATACATTTACTACACTACACAATGCATCCCTCATTCGAACCCTTGGATATATATAAACAAGAGGAACTGCGAAACCTGTAGTCGAAATAAATCCACAAAAGGTTGCCAAATTCCCTCGTTCGGCTGAAACATATTGGCCAACTTGCCTTTGTTTACTTTGACTAATAACCTTTGGAGCCTGTATCACCGTTGTTATTTATGCTTCGTCCAGGTTGAGCACTCGATCTGAAGAAAATTTGTCTTTTTCTTCGACGACTGGATAGGTAAAAAAATAATTTAATATTTGCTGGATTAAAAGCGGGAGTTCTTGCAATGCTAACATTTTCAGTCTCTCTCTATGAGATAGTTTTGCCTCTTCATGAAACATTTCATTCATTCTTTTCCAGATTGCTGAATTTCAGACCATTTGAGGGCATTGTTTTATTGAGTGCATTTTTATACTGAAAACTTAAAGATCTAGCATTGGTCTATGTTAAACAGTTTAGTGCTGAGGATGTTAAAAAATATTGCTCCAATTCGGATTCTTCCCGCAGAGAAGACCTGACTAGATGCATATTTTGAAGATGGTGGATTCTCTTCCTCACTAAGTGATTCATTTACTGACTCGTTTTATAGCTGGGAGTGTTTCAGAGTGCAGACTCTATTTTTATGTGCTCGAGCATCTTAACGAAAATGTCTGCAAACATACAGTCTTTGATGCAAAACCTACCGGGTACTGATCCAAACATATATTCATCATTCCTTATTCGAAGCCTTGGATATACATAAACAAGAGGAACTGATAAACTGGAGCCAAATAATTCCACAAAGGGTTACCAAATTTCCTCGTTCAGCTGAAACACATTGGCCAACTAGCCTTTTTATTTTGACTAAAAATCTTGGAACCGTTGGGGACCAACGTTTAGAGGGCGGGGGAACGTGTGAACTACTAAAATGCATAAACTACTAAATAAATATCACCTTGTCCTACGTTTGAACTTGAACTTGAAAATTATTATATAAACATTAACGGTGAACTATAAACAACGCGAGCAGGAATCGCGAGCGATTATCAATCTTAAAAATGCAACGCTCAGCAGATTTTATGATATAAATACGCTAGCGAACCTTCAGTTGGTTAGACTTGGTGTGTCACCTAATCCTGAGTCGTCTTGCTCGAGCGCATTGCCCATGGACTCAATTACCTTGCTTGAGTCGTCTTGCTCGAGCACATTTCCTGCGGACTCAATCCCATTACTTGAGTCGCCTTGCTCGACCACATCGCTCGCGGACTCAGGGGGGTTGTCTTCGCTCAATATATAGGAGATTTATTAAAAGATAATTTTCAAAGTAAAAATCAGTGAAGTTCAAGTGTAAATTTTGAGTGTAGTCTCTAAGACATGCCGGAAATATCACCATCAGAAATTAAATACGCACTCCAACAGATGAAAAACGGCAAGAGTCCGGGAGAAGATCGAATAACACCGAAAATGCTAAAGATGGGAGGAAAAACACTAATACAGATAATAAGAATGCTGTTAAACAAATGACTGATAGAGGGAAAAATCGCGGAACCATGGAAAAATGCTGAAGTCGTGCTAATCTCCAAAAAAGGGGATCGTTCAAATATAGAAAACTATAGACCAATAAGCCTGCTATCACACCTATATAAACTTTTGACTAGAATTATCAACAATCAACTGACTACGAAACTAGACTCCTACCAACCGGTAGAACAAGCAGGCTTCCTAAAGGGCTTTAGCACTCTAGACCATCTGCAAACAATTAAAGCAGTCATCGAGAAAACAACGGAATACAACATACTCCTACATCGGGCGTTTGTGGACTACCAGAAAGCCTTTGACAGCGTTGAAACCAGGTCTTTTCTAACAGCAATGGAGGATGGGAGAATCGATTCGAGATACTCTATCCTTATGATAAGGCAACCTTTCACGTAAATATAGACGACGATCCTAAAACAGACAAAATATCACTTGGCAAAGGAGTACGAGTACAATCTCTCCCAAGCTATTTACCTTAGCACTGGAGAATGTTTTTAAGAAGCTTGAATGGGAAAACAAGGGCCTAAACATCGATGGAGTATACCTCAATTACCTCAGATTTGCAGATGATATAGTCTTGATGAACACCAACATTCAAGAATTGAACAACATGCTAAATTAGTTAAACGAGCAATCCAAGAAAATAGGCCTAAAAATGAACCTAAACAAGAACAAAATAATGAGCAAAAATGAATGTAACATAGAGAATGTAGAACATTACATATATAAAATCAAGCTGGGCAAAGAAAACCAAACTGCGGAAATCAAACGCAGGATCCAGTTGGCATGGGTGGCATTCGGAAACATGAACATTATTTTTAAAGATAAAAAGGTACCCATAAAACTAAAGAAGAAAGCCTGCGACAGCTGTATTCTCCCGGTTCTCACCTACGGCTTGGAAACTATGGCAATAGCCCGAAGAGCAGCTGAGCAACTGAGAGTGGCACAGAGAGCCACGAAGAGAATAATGCTGGGAGTCACCTTAAGGGACAAAATACGAAATGAACAGCAAGCCTGAAGTGGCAATGGATCGGACATGTGGCGAGACAGGACCCAAAGAACGGCACTCTGGAGACCAAGAGGAACAACAAGAAATGTGGGATGTCCGAAAAAGAAATGTATAGAGGATGTCAGAACGGTGACAGGGGGACAATTGATGAGATTAGCGGGAGATTGAGGGACATGGAAAAACCTGGAAGAGGCCTATATGCGACAATGGATGGACACGGGCTGATGAAGAAGAAGAAGAAACTCTAAGTGGAAATTTAAGTGATTCTAACCCGAGCCAACTATAAATGAATCACAACACAAACTCTTAAGAAACACTATATTTTTAAAACAGTGACCAAATACTTGTAAACAATTCATAAATATACCTCAATCGAGAAAGCATGTGCGCCTTAGTACTTGGGTAGAATATAATCTTATCAACATTTCTGACCGATAAACATTGTTAATCCTTTTTCGTTAAGTTTGGCCAATATACGTTGTTATTGTTTATCCGAAGTGCTTTCTTCATCATCTTTTCTCACCTGACGTAGAGCGATTCCGGATCTGAGCTACTCTCCTGCACGCTAATCAAGGCGTGACAATATAGTTGTTATTCCTGTTTGGTCCAGGCTGAGCACTCGCTCTATAGAAAATTTGCATTTTTCTTGGACGACTGCATAGTCTTCAAAACATAATGTAACATTTGCTGGATTAAAAGCAGAAGTTCTTGCAATGCTAAACATTTCCAGGCTTTGTGTAAGATGGTTTTGGATTCATGAAGATTCCCATCCATTCTTTTTCAGATTGCTAATTTTCAGACCATTTGGTGGGAATTACTTTTTTGAGTGCATCTGCAAACTGAACATTTAAAAATGACGTATGTTAAGTCACAATACATCGCTGTGGGAGTTAAAAAGTATTGCTCCAATTCGAATTCTTCCAATGCAGAAAAGACCAGTCTAGATGAGTGTTTTGAAAATTATAGATTATCTTTCTAATTAAGTGTATAATTTCCTGACCCGTTTTGTTAATGAATTTTGAGGAAATGCTTTCGTAAGAAACGATACCTATGGAAGCCACACCAACAACGAAACAAAATTAAGTCAAATCTCGATTTTGGAGCGCTTTCCTACACAAATATCTCAAGGCGCGCGAGTTATATTTTTATTTTTTATTTTAATCTTTTACGTTCATCTGCCAAATTATCAATATGAACCATATAAGCTATTTTGGAACAATGGCGCCAAGCAACGAATTGATTCATCTGTTGCCGAGATTAGGAAGTAAAAGTATCCGTTTCAGCTTAACCTATGAATATATTTACACATTCTAAAAAATCTAAATCGTGATATAATAATTTCTCCGATCTGACCACGTAACATCATAATTACTATAGCAGGTGAGACAAATCAATCACAAATCCGAAGCGCAGAAAAAGAAACGCCATAGAATAATAAAAAAGTAAAATTTGAAATCATGTTCGACGCCAACAATATTCCTTATATAATCTATCTAATTGCCGCCAATGGCGCTTCAAAGTGACTCGACCGTGTAAACTGTTCCGGAGAACAATGCCTACTTTGTTGGAATATTTTCTTCTTTGAACGACACGACTTGATCTTTGGTTCACCGTCTCAACTCACTTTCTCCATATTCCGATAAGACACCGCAGTCACCAGGTCAGAATGTCATCTGTCGTATAAAAAGTAAAAATTCAATAATAATGCAGGCTAAATAGAGAGAAATTTCTTTTTAAGACTGGTCAGAACTGACGGTTCATTTTTTTAGCATATGTGTATCATATTGGGCTACTTATTTAATATTCTAACAGCAGAAAACTTGAAGATGTCTTAATTAAGATTGTCGAATATGATATTCTTAAAGCTCGAGTACAGACTACGCGTGATGCTCTTGCTCGTCGCAGTATAATTTAAAAATACATACATTTATGAAACATCCAGTTTTGCAACACAATACTCGACGCGTGTTTGGCTAGCCATACTAGTATTAGTAGACGAGATTATTTATTCATTTACTGACAGTTTCCATGTACAAAAAAAACTTTATTAAAAAAAAAGGGAATCAATATTACTGTTGGGGAAACACCCCAACAAGTGTACTTATCGTTTTTCACAGTATAGTTTTGTGGTAACACCCTGTATGTTCGTAGTATGATTGAGCCATAATTAAAACACTAATAGATTTATTTCACACCAGAAAAACAGTAATTTGTTCATAGAAAGCACAGTACTTCAGTTACTCTTTAGTCCGAACCTTGTCTGTAGATTTCGTTATATAAAACAATCGCTGGAAACATAGCTAGTTGTCAAGGAAAACGTTTTTAAACGCCTAAATTTAATATATCTTCGTTCCGTCAATGTTATGTAACCAGCATATGTCAAATAAAGAAAGAACATTTTTCTTCCGTCTCAAATACATGCGTGTCCCCGCAATTCCCGCTCTATTCTCCCTGACGCATGCCGGTAGGAAAAATTTAAGTTAGTTGAGGATTGGAGCTCTGGTAGTAGTACAAGCCTTCAACCGTATAACATCGGCTTCTGGCGCCGCGCCGCTCTGTTTGACGCCAAGATATCAGGCCATTTGTTTGCCCAGATATTTAGGAAATATCTCGTGTACTCTGTATTCCCCTTTTTCAACCTGGATTAGAAACTCTTCTGGGCGCTTTAGACGCATTTTCTCAAGACGTAGAAGCTGCAGCGTCTCTCCCGTTAGTGCCAATAGAATAAAAGGGCGGTTGGAAAATTGTAGGACAAATCTATATACTCAAGACTAGAATGAAATTTCGAAGTCTTATATCCCTGGTGAAGTTAATTTCAAAGTAAAGTAACAAGGTATTGAGTGTGAACGGAGAAGCAGATAGTTAGGGGAAAATTTGATTAAATTTAGCAAAGAGCGGAGTTCGTGCTAATTAAATATAATCAAGAAGCTTTGTTAGATATTTATTAATAGTTAATCTGATTTTAAGTAAATAGTTTTATGTGTGAAAGGATGAATGCATGGAAGTAGTTAGAAAATATTTTATTTATTTATCATATAATACATGTTTCAATTCACACCCTATGAATGAAATCACACCTAACTATTTTAATACAGTTCCCTAAGTAAAGTGGTCAATTAGAAAGTTACTTGCCATCCCCTCCTTTGGGGTCTTAAATGATTTAAAAATTAATTGTTTATACCGACCAATCACTTTTCCAACACACAATGCAGCGCCTATCATAAATTACACATACAAAAGAGTCTTAAGGATCGACTAACCGATTAGCAGATCTAGCCAATCTGCTAGAAGGACATTTAAAGCCATAATTTGTCCTATCTTGCTGTTCAACATAGAAAAACTGCATTCTAACAATATAGTTTGGAACATGTAGTCCAAGCAGAGCAAGATTTTTAGATGATTTAACGATACCATTAACCCTCTATGGTCTCATGTAAGTTTCAAGGAACACAATATTTTCTGGTTCAAAATAAAATATTTTAGTAAATATTACCCTTAGAGCTCAGCATAACTTTCAAGTAACAATATCACAGTATATATCGTACCCGAATCAGTTAAACAACTCTCCACGTGTTTTGAAGCCAAGCACTTCAACCAATAGGAGAGCTGAGAGTTCTTATTTTGCGCCTGCGCTCAATGAGTGAACGCTGCCTTTATAAATAAAACATCAGTTCGGCATATATGTATGTCTCTTTTCAATAAGATACCGCCTATAAGGAGAAAGAGATAGAGGCAGTGTTGGCGAGAATTAACCGTAAAACGAGGCACGCAACAGGCTTGTATTGTGCTTGTATTCAGATGAGATCTCGTTTATTGATTTTCTGCGCGGCGACAGGAAAAGTATGTTGATTGAAAAGGAACCGAAAAGCGAAAACTACCATTTTGTTTGTCGGCTTTGTTTGCAGTGTTTTTTGTGGACTGCTTTCGCGAGTTTTGTGTATTAAATCCATAGACTTAGTTATATGCCTATGATTAGATCCTATTCGACTCTGTCCACGGCCCAGCTGGCCGTATAATTATGACGTTTCCAACTAATAATGCGCATGCTCAAAAATGAGAATATGTGAAAAAATAGAATTTGGCTTCACTAACATCAAAGGTACCGACTCAGAGTTGTATAACTGTTTCGGTGACGTTCATTTGGCCTAAGCATTAGCGCTTTGTGTTCAAGGTAACTTAAACATGTGCTTTTTGTTTCAAAGTATTCGTATAGGAATAGACTAATAATATTGGAATACAAGAATGTTTGGTGAAAGTAACTCCAAAGAAACAAGTATTGCAAGGTATGTAGGCTAATTCAATAAATGTAAATATAAAGAATTCGCAATAACTTAGGTATGTTACTTCGAAGTTTGTAACGTGAACAATATTGCGATCTTCTCCTTTTACTGGTCGATTTGTGTTATCGATACTCTCACTACCTTACTTTCGGAGTACCAATCTGCTCGATAGGTATATCCGGTTGATACGCCACTTGACAGAGGTCGTATACTTTCTTTGTTGATAGCCCTTCTCGTCTGAACACTCAAGGAGACTGTTTTCCGTATCGGGGTTTATCATTGCTATTGTTGACCCTCAGGTCTAACTATCGCCTAATTATGTGCAGTACTAAGCAAATTAAGTAGTATATACTATAAGCATTGTGTGATGAACTAGTATGGTGACGTTGACACTTTTTTTAAAAGTTATGTTCGACAGGAGTTTTTCTATTTAAGATGGCTAAAGCTATTTAATATTTACCTATGGTCCTTCTGTGGGAAAAATCCTTCTATGGGGTAGAATTCCTTCTGTGAGATAGAATTCCACGCTGAGCTAGCTAATCACGCCGTCAGCTAGCCGTACCGAGGCATTTTTGTCAGAGTGACGCAACCACATGGTGGAGATGTACTACAGAGGAAGCGCCAGTGTGTACAACTCCAGAATCATGTAAAATTAATTATTTATTTAAGTGCCTAAATTACCGTATATTTCTTACTGCTTTTGTTTAATGGATTTGTAGCTAGGCAATTGTAGGTAGTTTGCCTACATTACCATGTATTTCTTACTATTATGTATCATTTTAATTAGTGAAGATATATTCAAATGATTGTAGGTCATTTGCTTAAATTATCTATGTTTCTTACCGTGATATATCATTTTAATTAATTATTATATAGTTAGGCAATAGCACGTAGTTTGCCTTACTTAATGAATTTATAATTGAACCGTCTGACGTCTATCATTAATACTCTCTTTAATTCTCGTTTTAGTAATTGAGCTAGCTATCTTGCTTATCGAGCTTACCTTTGAAAGAGATACTTAATTTTATCTTAGTTAGTTAAAAAATCCATTTGGCTAGTGTCCGAATAGCTGATTGAGTTAATTTTTGCTGTATTTGGCTGTAAAGCCCATGGCAGTAATTTATTTCACATAACTGAAATTTACTAATTTCATTTCTCGCCTTGATATCGGAATCGACTTGAGCTCAATTCGTTTACCCATAGATATTAAACGGCTCTATATGTACACATTTATTTCACTGGTTATTTTATTGATTTGGTATTATTGAGGAGGGCAATAAATACCTTGTCAAGAGCCTTTATCCTTTCACTATAAATTCAGTGCATCTCGTTCTTTCCCACCCTCCATGTTTTAAGATAGTCGCTGATCTAGAAGCAAGTAAACCATGGTGGCTATCTGATATAAAACGCTTGCAAGTATTATAGAGAAGATCGCTAATATACGATTCAAATAACTCAAACAAACCAAATAATAAAGCCACCGCACCGGTCTGTGTTCCCGTTCCTGAAACTTAATGCAACATGTGAGTTTTTCCATACCTTAGGAAAGTCGACATCCCATAATGAAGCATAAACGTACGGTAAACTGACAATAATTCGGCCCACCTCTTATGATAGACGATGGGTATGCCATCTGGCCAAACAATATTGTTCGTATCAACAGCGGCAACACATTCTCACTGGTTATATGAATGCTAAGGAGATCCACAGATCCAGAACAACCAAATTCAATAAAAACATAGTTGCATTAACCTGATTATTGGATCGGAATGTGGGATTATGGATAAAGGACCCTTAGGCAATACCTATTTGTTATCAGTGGCGGCTCCTGGGTTTATAAAGTGGAAGGGCGCAGGGGTAGAAGGCATCCAAAAGCCTCCGCGGCGCCGCCGGAGGCTAATCCTCAAAAATTGTCGGAGTGCCACGCCGAATTTTCGACCAAAAGTAGGTACATATGTAATTAAGTTTAATTAAAAGAAACGAGCCGGCATCGCCATTATGTTATTTCCTTAACTTAGAATTTTAATCAAACTCCAGTCAAAACAAATGAGGCAAGCGGTGAAAATCAGAGATCAAAGGAATTCTCTGGGATTCCGACAAGTGGACGCACTAAGAATGTACGCTAATCGGCCTTTCCAGGCGGCGCTGAAAACTCCCTTTTCCATAGGAACAGCGTAAACAAAATAGAACGTGGTTATTTCCATTATGGCATTACAAAATTTCCCATAACATAGGAAAGGTTTACGTTTGTGATATTAAAAATGGCTGCCGTGGAAAAACTTGTGCATTTTAAATTTAAGAGATACAAAAAGGGTATCTAATGCCTTTCTTTGGAAGATAATCTAAAAATATATTGGTAACAGTAACAGGAGTACGTAGCATGTCTATCCGCTTTGGTTTTTTGTATTTTTATCAAAGCTCCCTTTTGAAAATCATAAATTTTTCCATACAGGTTCAAAATTAAATTATCAAATTTAGCATATTTTTATGGCATATGAGAAAATTTCGAAGTGCCATCTCCCATTTAATCAGTAAAGTCTGTGTTTAGATTTTATAGTTAACCATATATAGTTACAGGACTTATAAAGTTAAATCTAATTTAAATTTTACGATATATATACCATGTTGTAACCATCATAATATACTTTAAAACAACAAAGTTACTTGACTATAAATTAATAAACGCCATCTATTGCTTCAACCAAATAAAATGCAAATAATTAACCCATATTGACCTCAATGTGAAAATATCTGCGCCTATGCACGATCAGTAGGGCCATTTCTGGCCACAGTTTCTCTCGATGACAGGATTTGGTCGGATATTCCTAAAAGCCTGGCTTTGGCTTGCCAGTAATTAAACCAAGTCGTTCTCTGTACTGAGCTTGAATATATTTTTTAGTTTCTGCAACGATCCCTTTATCTGTTTGTTTTGCTGGCAATTTTTGAATGAGCAGTTTGTAGGCCAATAAAGTCAGACTTTCAAAGAACCTTATCCACTCATGTATAACCAAAATTCTCAACTCCAAGTTTTCACGTTTCTGGTGGTCTCTTCAGCCTCTTATCCATATCGCGAAACTCTTTGGATGTAGCTTCATATAGTCACCACTTTTGTGAAGAGGTTATTTCTGTTATAGGAAAAGTCGACTTGGAGTGAGTTGCTGAATCTGTGCGTTAATTCTTGTTCTTTCTTCAAAGGAAAAAACTGCAGATTCTTTAACAAAATCAATTTTCAGTTAACGACAGTATCTTGTGGATCCAGACCTTGGTTCCACCACACTATCTTTAAATCGGTCACCAAACGACGAAGGAGAAAACTTGTAACGAAAACTGCAGGACGCCTGTTTGCATGAACTATGAAGCCTTTCTTCGAAATTCAGTGATGATATCTCTTTGTGAGAGAATCAAATGTTTAGTGGTATGGCTGAGTATGACCTGCAGGTCTCTGTTATATTAATTGGTTCTGGTTGTGGATAACATTCCTTCTTAGCTCCCTATATTTTTTATATGATGGAAGAACTTTTGGAGCTTTTGATCTCAGTAACTCATATTTATGTAGGGATAACGACTATAAAGGCTAAAGCATCTTCGCCTGATAAAAGATAAGTTTATACAGGCTGTTTACACCTATTCCTGAATTTGCAGAAGCAGATAGATCAGACACAATTTCTGTCACCAGTTTGGAGGCCTCTAATTGACCAAAAGCTCGCAGTGGCATTTCTGTGGCATAAACTAATTGAGGCACAAGAACTGCCTTTCTCACTTCAATGTTCTTTTGCATTCTCCTTCTCTCTATGCCCTCGTCAAATGGAACTGTCGAGCGACCACTAGGTTTATTAAAATAACGAGGTAAAATTATGGATGAATCCAGCTAAACATTATTATTGTCTATAAACTCTTTTTCTACTCAATAAGATGCTCCCTATCGGGATATATAGATCTAAAGCGAATCATTTGACTGTCGTGATGATTTTCTAAACCGAGTTTTCTTTTCTCTATCTCCCTTTGTAAAAAATTAAACTGATCTTTATAATAACATCTGCAAAAATGTACGCAGGAGCGGATATCTCAAGCTCAGTGAGCAGGTTGAAACTGAAAAACAAAAAGATGACAGACGGTTTGATATGAAAAAACTTACCGACGAAATATTACTACAAAATATTAAAAAAGGTATAAATGAAATCATATAAGAAGCACTGGAGGAAGAATCAGTTTGGATAGAAGAGAAATAGAAACAATCTGAAACAACTCTAAAAGTAATGATGAATAATAATCCACGAACAGATTCAATACCTTATGATAAAGAGTGGATAACAGAAGAAATTAAAGATCTGACGACAAAAAGAAGGAAACAAAAATCTAAAATTTACAACATTACAAAGAAAAAAAGGAATAAGATAAAAATAACTCCGGCAAAGGAAAACTGGTTGGATGAGAAGTGCAGAGCGACTGAGCAGTTAGAAGAACAGCAGTGTAGTTTTTATATGCACAAAAATCAAATAAACAGCCTGAATATATAAAAGGAGAAACTGGGATCATAACAGATAAAAATGAAAAAATACAATTAGACACTAACGATGGGAAGAATACGTAGAGGAACTATTTGGAGTTGATACTAGAGAAGAATATAAGAACCACAACACAGCAGGAACAAGTGGCCCAAGAATTACTAAAGATGAAATTAGGAAGGCTATCCAAAGAATCAAAAACGGTAAAGCCACAGGACTAGACGAAATACCCGTAGATCTTTTAAAGTTTATAGCTAAAAATCATCTAGAGATTTTCGAGGAAATATTCAATATGGTATTCACCCGTATCATGGGTGAAATTCCAAAGGACTGGCTCACGTTTTTATTGATACCAATTCCACAAAAGGTAAACGCAACGAAATGTGAAGAATACAGAGCAATAAGCTTAATGATCCACATTTTTAAAACATTCCCATGAATTATGCACGAGCATATATACAGCAAATTAGATGAGAGAATCACTGACCGCCAAGTAGGTTTTCGAAAAGACTTGGGGACCAGAGAGACTGTGTTCAGCGTACGAAATCTCGTAGAAAGTAGCAGGGATGTCAAAACTGTGATTTGTACATATGCTTCTTTGATTTCGAGAAAACCTTTGATAAGGTTTCTCACCAGTGAATGATTGATATTCTCCAAACATCGGGAATAGATGATGAGGAAACTAGAATAATTGCAAATCTATACTGGTTTTAAAAAGCTATTATACGTGTCGACAACCAAAATTTGGGCAGCATGTCCTATACGTGTCGACAACCAAAATTCCAAAGTGTGAGACAAGGATGCGTTCCGTCTCCCTTGATTTTTAATAAATTGTCAGAAGAACTGTTCAAAGAAGCCCTGATCGAGATTGACGAAGGTATCGTAATTAATGGTAAACTTGCGGATGACGCCGTTCTTCTAGCAGACAACATAGCAGGCTTACAATTCATCGTTCCCGTAACGTGAAAACATGCGAGGAAAAGTGAATTTAAAAAAAAACAAAAACCACGATTGTCACCAGAAGGAAAATTGCAAATGAAGTAATATATGCAGATGGGCAAATCTTAGAACGAGTCGCAAATACTATATGTCTGGGATGGTGCTTAAATGACAAGTGGGACCTGACACAAGAAGTTATATGACGTATAGAAATAGCGAGAACCGCTTTTGACAAAATGAGAAAGGTCTTCTGCGACAATAATGAAGATCTAACTAAGAACTATGGTGTCAAGATACCATGTGTTCTCTATCTTAAGGAAAGAAATCGGTTCTTCGGAAAGACCCTAGTTAAATGATAAATAATTTTAAGTCATCTTAAATGGTAACACTCGTGTCCAACATACCTTTTTTGCTTCCACACACGACGTTTATACGACGAGATGGCCAGTGATTTACAAAATATACATTCTACTGAATGATACGAAGAACTAAAATAGAAGTATTCAAACAAATGAAAAAATACGTAGAAATCATTAATACTAAAATAGGAACTGCTACAACTTATCATTAAGAGGAAAATAGAAGGCTATAGTGACCGAGGACGACGCCGAATATCATGGCTGAAGACCCTAAGACAATGGTCGGGAATGACGACCGTGAACTTGTTTCGAGCTGCTGTAGATAAAGTAATATAGGACAGAATAATCGCCAATGTCCCTAAGGGAAGAAGAAGATCTTTTAAATGCTGACCTATAGAAGTACTTATGAATTAACCATTGCACGTCTAGTGATGTTGACAGTATTAGAAGTAGTTTGTATAAAAAAAATTGCCTAACTATAAAATTATGACTAATCTCCATTATCTCTAAGAGAGAAATTTTTATTTTATACTGACCAAAACTGACCTTTCTTCGAATATACTGATTAATACAATTTGTGCTAATCGAAATCGTAACAAATTGGTGAGTATTTTAATTTCATATCTCTCGACATGATATACTTACTATTACAGGTGACTACGTCTAACCAAGGCCATTTCAACGAATTTCTTATAACTTAATATTAATTCTGGTTATATAAAATATTCATATGCCAAACAACGAGCGTATGTGTAACTTTAAATAATTCAGCACGTTGCTCTTTTAAGGAAATAAAATTCTGGCTCTAGAATTTAATTAACTGAAGTGCCTCCATCAAACATAGAATGAAGAACAAACAGTAAGGTTGCTTATCTCAATCCACCTCAGCAGCAAATACGCAACAATACGCCAGCAGTGTTAGAAGCAGTTACAGTATCTCTTGAAGCGGTGTCGGCACGTGATGGCGGTATATTTTATTGCATCACGAGGATCGACATAGTCCGCCACACTGCTACCAAAGATGCCATCTTGAAACGCTTATTTTACTACTGCAAAACACACAAGCACTTTTCTTGTCGGACTCCTGAATTACTTTATTTCTTTATACCATAAAGTAACCTGTTTATTGCACCCGGTGTTGGAAGAAAGTAAAGATACCAGAAGATGTAAATGGAACATGAAAATTAACTTTAACTTTAGGTCTTGATTTTGACGATAGTATTTAGGCTTTAATTTCAACGCGTAACGCAATCAAACCGATTTCATTGTTGGTTGGTTTTTTAATATCGGACCAAGTGTGAACTAGCTTTTTCGATGTATGAATTGCTGCCAGGGGACAAGTCCCAAATTAAAAAAATATTCTTGAACCCTCAATGGCAACCATATAGAGTCAAACTGGGCCACCGAGACACTTCTCCGGTCGCTTTTCCAATTTCGGCACTCCTGGATCATCCATTTTGAAGCATGATATTCACAGCTGATGAAGTTGAAATCCGTACAGACTATTGATGTAACACTGAAAGTGTATCTTTTAAATTATTTTTAACATCTATGAATGCTTCAGAGGTAACAACTCATAATCAAAAAATTTCAAAAGTTATTTTAAAGTATTGTTTGAATCATGACTGCCAGTTTGCTGAATAATTATGCCTCATTCAAGCCACACAAGAAAAATGATAATCATAACTTCAGTTGAGGAAGGCTAGAAACACATAATTTGGGAAGGACAGTAGGAACTGGAAGGAAAAAGAGAACAAAAACAAAATACTCTATAATACCTAGAATGATACAACAAATATAAGTTTCTTAACCCGATCTCCAAATATAGTACCGATCTGACACCCCCGCAAAATAACAAGCTAGCAAATTGAATTAGATATGTGTTGAGTTGGTGGTACTTGTGGCAATGAGAACTACTAGCTAGCGGAACTAATTTAATGTCTGTTTCATTCTAACAAACTATAGATGAATCTCTGCTCTGACAAAAATGGCCATATCATCTTAAAACAACCCGTTAAGCTTAAGCTTAAGGATCTTTCTTATATTTGCATCGTATGCTTTCTTCTTTTCGGTACCCATCTATTTATATTACTATTAAATATCTCACTGCTCTTTTGAAGCTGCAGCTGATTTTCCAAGGTTGCTTGCACTATATAATACTGGAATTCACCTCCAAAATAGTTACTTATTAGCTGGCGCGATGTGATTGATTAATTCCTTAAATATTTTATCTCGTTTTTCTATATTTATTTCATTGACGTTGGAAATTTGTATATCTTTGTATGGCTTTAGATACTTGACTTCTTTAAACTCAGGTTTTCGATGGTCTGATTTAAGAAATAAAGGTCTTCATTCTGTTTTAAACTAGTGGTCGGTATAAACAATTAATTCTTAAATCATTTATCACCATAAAGGAGGGGGTGGTAATTAACTTTATAATAATTAGTGGACTGTATAAAAATAGGTTGCTGGGAGTTTTATTCATAGGGTGTGAATTGAAACATGTATTTTAGGTATTCGTACTTTAATAATGCAAGAATTTAATTTGCATTTAACACGATTAGTATATACAATGATTTCTAACTACTTTCAAGCATTCATCCTTTCATACATAAAACTAAATAGTGTACATGAGGTTAACTATTACTAAATGTCTAACAAAACTTCTTGATTATTTAATTTAACAAGAACTTCTTTCTCTACTGAATTTAATCAAATTTATTTCAACTAACTGCTTTTCGTTCACACAAAATACCTTGTTATTTAATGTCTTCTTCAATCCTTTCAATTTAACTTCATCAGGGATGTAACACTTCAAATATTTGATTCGGATATCGAGTACAGGAATAGATTTATCGACTACAAATTTCCAACCGCCATTTTGCCTTCGCCTATCTTCATCAGGAGAGACGCTACGAGTTGTATTGTCTCGAGAAAATGCGTTAAAACGCCCAACGAGTCCTTAATTCAGTGTTGAAAAAATGGAACACCGATTACAGCAGATATTTTCTAAATATTTGTGTAAATAAACGAGAAGAACTACTAAATATCTTGGCGTCAAACACGACTGGGTAGATGTTCTTGGCGCCAAACTGAAGTATATCGATGACTGGACCGTTGATGCACGAGTGAGTATTTGTAAGGCATTTGTTACTTCTTTGACTAATTAATCTTACATTTTGCGAAAACTAACTAAACATCTTGGCGTCAGACAGGGCAGCGACAGAGGCTGATGTTTTTAACGCCAAACTCAAGCAGAGCGGTGACTGGAACGTTACTTCACGGGTAAGTGTTTGTATGGCACTAAAATCTAATTTTCCCTTCTGGCGCTGCAGGGAGAACAGAGCGGGAAATTGCGCGGATGCGGCTGTATTTGAGAGGGTAGAAACATGTTCTTTCTTAATGTTATATATTGTTGTTTACACAACATTGACAGAGACAAATATATATTAAATTTAATCGTTTAAAACCGAGTTTCCTTGACGGAGAGTGACAACTTGCTTTCCAACGATTGTTTCATATATCGGATTCTATTCTACCGACAATCCAGGTACGGACTAAGGGGTAACTGAAATACAGTGCTTTAAATGTACAAATTACTGTTTACCCTGAAGTGAAATAAATCTAGTTGGGTTTGAATTATGACTCAAACATACTACAGACATACAGGATGTTATCACCAAACTATACGGTGAAAAACGATAAGTTAATACACATGTTGGAGTATTTCCCTAACAACTAGCATTCCCTTACGTCATGGTCAGCTATTAAAGATAGGTACCTATATTTTTTATACTTTACTTTCCGGCGTGCCAACAATGTTCAATGCTTAAAAAGTTCCATTCAGTACTTCAGCATTTTCGCAAGAACGTTTTATTAATAGAATATTATCTGTAAAGTTAATAACTTCCATGGTTTTGTTCAATGTTATTCCAAAAATTTCGTGCATTCCATCAGCTGTCATAAAAGAGTACCCCAATACGAAATATTTTAATGCAATAGTTTCAGGTCAAATATGACGTACAATCTGAAAAAGTCCAATCCTTCTTGTTTTGGACAGTGCAGTTGTCTATCGTAATTAGGTTTCATTATATTTTTTTGAACTTCTACAATACTCATGTCAATAATATCTTCCCAGGAATTATTCATATTCACATCATGAACATAGCTATAATGTATCATTTCTTCGGATATTAACGCTTTTGTCAAATTCTACAATTTTAACTTGTCTTGCTGGCTAGTACATTCTGCTTCATCATATTTTATTTCTTGCTCTTGCAGGAATGAATGAATTATAGAAATGCGGGCGGCACAATTTCTTGCACGAAGGCAACCGTTCTAGGCCCACTCATACAACCAATTCAACCTGGTAGCCCTGCCTCCCTAGCGAAGACACACAAACCCTCCTTGGCTGGATACTTGTTATGTCCTCGGAGTTCAGCACACAGCTTTCGAAGTGCACCTCTCTTGTCTCAGCCAATGCTGAGCAGTCGGCAAGAATATGAATAGACGATATCTCGACCTCCAAACAGCACCTGCATTCAGGTTCTTCTACGATCCACAGCAGGACAGATATCTGTTCAAGCGATAGTGATTTATGAGGAGTCTTGTCGCAAGCGGTATTTCCCCCCTCTTCAGAGCCGGGAAGGCTCTAATCCTCCAAGACGCTGAATCTCCCAAAGGTAACCCAACTGGCCTGGGTTCTGTTCCTTAGGATAATGGCGGCCGTATTGTAGGATATGCTTATTATAGGGTGAAATCCCATAGGACAAATTGCAGAACCCTCCTCGTTTCTCGGGACATTTGTGTGTATTGGAACACAAACAAAACTGATCCTATTATGCTCGACCAAGGACCCTTGTTCTAACACTAGCGCAGAACGGAATCTAAATGATTCAAGAGATGTAGTTATTCTTCCTTTTGAAGGCTCTTAACAGTTTCTCATACCCGAATTTGGGGATCACGTACAACTTTGCCTGGAATACGGTTGCATAAATCCCAAGGGCGAAAGCAAGTCTCGTATCTCGCCCCAACAGTTTCTTCATACTACAGTAAATAATTAATGCTTTTGAGCAGTATGTTGTCTATCTTTATTAAAAGTTCCAGTAAATCATTCTCCAGGTTTTGATGTTCCCCCTCGCACTACTATTGTCCCTTAGGTGACAGAGACCTTTTAGTGCTGTTCCATATTATCCTTTCCTGACTCGGTGGTAACTTCTGCTTCACTTTCATCTTTTTCTTGCTCGAGAGTTCTTCCTGCATTCTTTTTATAGTTTTATTTTATGTACTTGGCATATAAAGAGCAACTTGGGCATTCGTCCTGTGATGGTCTCAAATAATTAATTTTTTTGAAATGCTTTCCTCTATATGTCATACCAACCCAACTAACCTATAGCTATAATCGTTGCGGAGCAAATAAAATCTAAGATCGGGCAGTAAATATCGTCTTACCTCTAAGAGGTGTGAGGTCAATTACAGTAAGAAACTCTTGAGTGAAAAGTTTTGATATATACTCTGTTATAATATAATCGATCTTATCACACCTGATCTAATTTCCCCTTTAAATAAGATATATCAGATTTGAAATACCTCAACCTTTTCTTGAAACAACAAATAAACTCTGGAACAAAGTTCATATTTTCCAATGAAATAAATAGAGTATAGTTTACTGAACATCCTTTGTGAGATTGTGCTTCTTTTTTTAAATATTTTCCTATAAATAAGATTTTTTTGAGGTAAATTTGAATTCAGCTACTTCTTTTCTAAAGTTCACTTTTTCCCTACATTCCATTTTATGAGTACTGTTGTATAAGTCTTATTGTTTCTTGTTCGGTGGTGTCATCTTCTTTATTATTATCTTGTGCTCGAATATCAGCTTCTTTTTATTCACTTGTTCCTTTTGTTTACTTATTATTTTTTCTGCAACTATATTTAACTCATGTACTATTATAGGGTGAACTTATAAAGCAATGTTACAGTTAACGTCACTAAAATCACATTGATTAGATGGATTCATAGAAATATCGACACCATTTCAAATTTCTACCAACCTAACTTGGAAAATAATCCTTCACCTTTATAACTTTCATTTAGCTGATCTAATTGGCCCTTTGCTTCCATTAACTTGCTAATAAAAAAAATGGTATTCTGTTTTCTTTTTCTTCGGATGCAGTCCGATCCAGGTCAGAGTGGAGAAGTGAGTGGAGGTTTTTTCTAAAACAAAAAATATTGTGAAAATTGGATTGAAAAATATCGAAGAAAAGAAGCCAAAGCTAAACCGGCATCCATGCAAATAAAAATCTGTAACAAAAAAAAATTAAAAAGCGCTGTATGTTTCTAGGATTATTTAATATTTTTTCAATATGTTTAAAAACTATTTAACAAACAATATAAAACAACAAAATGTAAGAATTTCATCTATTCGACTGTTTTATATCTGTACCAAATTAAGTCTTTATTTTTAATGTCAGCAATTTTGTCACTTCTTATCACCACTTTCAAAATGTTTATAAAAGTAATTAAAAAACTGTTTTTCACACCTCGACTCCCTAATGAAGTTTTAAAAATATTTTAAAAGTAGACCACGAAAACCAGAAAATCATTAAAAAAATTGGCTGGCAGTGAAGGTTATTTCAGGGAAAAATGTTGAAGGAATTAATTTTTTTAAAGTTTCGCCCTCTTTTTTACCTCCCTTGGCTAAGGGAATAATTATAAGTTTAGTGCGGGAGAATCAGGGAGCCTCACCTCTTTTTAATTTTATTTCAATCGGTAGAGCCCTTTCAAAATTATGCCCGGACTAATATTAAAATATACTAATAAAAACTTGTCAAATTGAAAACTTCCTCATTTTTTGAAGTTGATTAAAAAATTGCAACTGATTACCTTCTACAGTCATGTCGAGCGCCATCTATTACTATAAACGAGCGAAATTTAGAGCTGAGAACTTAATCAGTCGTTAGTTTGCACAGTGCTTGTTAGATATCACCTGGTATTCAATCAGAAAAATTATTATTATTATTATTATTATTATTATTATTATTATTATTATTATTACTATTATTATTATTATTATTATTATTATTATTATTATTATTATTCTTATTATTATTATTATTATTATTATTATTATTATTATTATTACTATTATTATTATTATTATTATTATTATTATTATTATTATTATTATTATTA
>MU183214.1:0-13828 GCA_016904865.1 Pissodes strobi | reverse complement strand
TATTATTATTATTATTATTATTATTATTATTATTATTATTATTATTACTATTATTATTATTATTATTTGAATTTTTGTAGCGTTTTTGGAGTGTTTCTATCCAATTTGATAATGAATTTACATTTTTTAATAACTACAGTGTAACCTTCTTTTGGCGTGTTAAGCATACTTTTTTCCCTGGGTCGTGAACGAGACTGAGCCGTCACGCGCGCCCTGTCAAGCTTGGCTATGTGACGCTCATTCAGCTAAAGTCGGGACTTCATGCAAGCAAGAGAAAGGAACAGTCAGGCGCGCGTGCAGCATGCTTTTTCCACGGTAGAGAATTAAACTGAACAGTCAGGCGTGACGAGTAACGCTCGGCTATCCCACATTCGGGTAAAGTCAAGGTCAAATTATTTTTGCTCGAAAACGGCTGCGAGTGAATATTTGAAGTTTAGCACGTTTTTAGGTAACACGTCTGTCAAATATGTACGATTTTTCAAAATTTTGCTTTGATATAGGTTAGAATCGGAAATTGGCGATTTTTTTTTGGGCCCGTGCGTTTTTGAAAAAGGTGTCAACTTTGGTCGCTCTAGCGCCGAAAAAATCGCTAGGATCAAAACAAATAGCGAGACAATTTGATAGGGAATTTAGTGGAGAAAAACCTTCTAAATTGTTTTTGTATTTTGAAGAGACTTTTGAGGGAAAATATAAAAACATCTGCAAATCGGTCAAAGAAATGAAAGTTTTTATTTTTGTTGGCGAAAAATATTTTTTTTTATAGAAAAATCGATTACGTGGCTAAAATCTGCGTGAAGAATTGTACAAGAAGACACTTTAGAAATGATGATGCCTCTCACACAGGGTGAGCTAGTTAAATTTAAACTTTAAGCCACTTTAGATTTGACATATTGAAAAACCGAATAATCTGGAGCAAATTATCGCCCTCTGCACACACCCTATTTTTATTAATAAACAATAAACGGGCTTGTTTGAGATCTAGAAATCTGCATATGGAAATCATATGCTTTTCATAAAATGCCACCTCATAAAAAATTTTAATAGCATCACATTAACTAAATGGCAACCAACTATTCAGTTTTGAAATCTATCCCACGTAACACGAGAATCACCCTCTTTCCCAGCCTTGGGCAACATGAAACTTGAGAATCAGGTTGATGAGAAACTGGAGCAGGTACCTGAGATGGCCCTTGCTAAGGGTAGTTAAAAGGCGATAGAGTATTAGGGGTCAGACGAGGTGATCGAGATAATCTCATGGGAAGAAATCGGAAATAA
The DNA here is from genome assembly GCA_016904865.1 of Pissodes strobi. NCBI lineage: Eukaryota > Metazoa > Arthropoda > Insecta > Coleoptera > Curculionidae > Pissodes > Pissodes strobi. The sequence goes on along the minus strand of MU183214.1, from coordinate 12,553 downwards.
CGGAAGCTGAATCGGGCGCGTGAAAATAATCGACAATTGAAATTGGTATACCTTTAAAATTTGTTTACAGATAGGTATGTACATATGAAAAATAATCAGATCTTTAAGGCATATAATTTGTTATAAAATTACACTATTTAAAAAAAATAAATAATTTTTAAGTTATGACGTGTGTGTCACATTTAATTGTGATAACTGGCCGTAATAAGCCATTACAAATTTGGACTGCGCTGATGTGGGCACGGTGATAATGTATATTACAGAGGTAATATTTGCCACTTAATATGTTTTCACTCCCCACGCTTATGTTTTCTGGTGTTTTTTTTTTATTTTGTTTCGTTTTGTTCCATATTTTGTATACATTTTATAAAGCTTTGTCAATAAGAAATGTTGCGTGTAATATTTTTTGGACAAAATATTACTTTACTTTACTTTAATTTTCGGAAATTTTAGTTTCTCTCTTTTTCTTAAGAAAACGTCAATTTTGACAGTTAACAAATGCCGTTTGATGGCTAAGTCAAATTTCGCTTGATTGCAATTATGTTAAAAAAATCCAATGTGGGCAGACTTTAATTGCGACACTGTATACACATACATATTTCACTTAAAGTTAGCCTTGCATAACGCTCTTATTATAGCTAAAAAAATCCCGACAAAATATTCCCATATATCATTCACACCCTTAAATCACGTCTCTAAGACATTTGAACCAGACAAGTTTAAAACAGGTGGCAGTATCCGGTCTGGCGAGAAAAGCATGTGTAACACCTTTTATTGAAGGCTCGAATGATAACAATTTAGATCAAACTTGATGCATGCTAACAATAGGACTTAACACGGCTATTCTTGTGAGTTAGATGACTTTTTACAAAGAGTATGTATTGCATTGTGTCTTTGAATAACACACCTTTCCAGTTCTTATAAAGAAATATTTCTTTATTATATTCGATCACGATTTCAATCTTCAGCAGTATAAGCAATTAAGGGCCTGAGTGCGGTTTTTTCAAAATACCGTCAAATAGTGATCGATTTTATTATTATTGTACGGCTGTCATTTTGTGTCATTGTCCGCTATAAAGCTCTACTCTAGCAAAAAGAAGAAGATACGAGCATGGTGTCCATGCCAACAAAATATTTCCTAGAACTACACTGTAAAAAATATCTCGACCTAAAAATTTTCGAAACTTCATTCAGATACTGAATTAATTTTCTCTCGTTTTTTAAAATTGTGCCAAATTTAAGTTTTAATTGATGTTGGTATCCATGCTTACAAAATACTTCCTAGAATATCGAAACTGCACTATAAAAATGTATCGACGTAAAACTCTTCACTACATAAGAATGTATGGAAGTAAAATCCTTCACTACGTAAGAAAAATCAATCGAATACTTCATTCATGCTGATTTAATTTTCTATCGTTTTTGAAAATTATGTCAAACTTAGGTTTTAATTGATTTTGGTGTCCATGCCCACAAAATATTTTCTAGAATATCAAAACTACATTGTAAAAGATGTATGGACGAAAAATTCTTCACTCCATAAGAAAAAGGAAAACATCGAATACTTCATTCAGATGCTGATTAAATTTCCTATGGTTTTTGAAAATTTTGTCAGATTTAGGTTTCATTTGATGTTGGTGTCCATGCATACAAAATATTTCCTAGAATATCGAAACTACACTGTAAAAAAAGTATAGACGTAAAATTATTCACTACATAAGAATTCAGATGCTGATTAAATTTTCTATCGTTTTTTAAAATCTAGTCAAATTTAAGTTTTAATTCATTTAATAATCTCAATTTCTTGGACTCTCATTGTCTTTATTATATGAAAATTTAAATAATTCGGATCACAACTATCATCTGCCATTTTTAAATTAAAACTAAACGTACACCTTAACGTTACCTCCTGATTTCAGAGAGATAGATATTGAAAAAACATAGTGAATTCTGTGGCCAAAAATGTAAGAAAAGTCTCATATAAACATTCGTCCGCAATAGCTTCCTTTTCGAAAAAAAAATTTTTTTGATCGGTTTGCATTAAATTATACTACTCCCTAGTTTGCATTAAAAACTTCTACATTGCATGCTAACACGATCCAGCTTTTTTGCAGAAATAAATTTTACGCCACTTCGTTTATCAAAATTGATATTTTTCCCTAAAACCTCATCAATTTTAAGTGCAAAATGCCTCTTAGGTTTCGAGTTAAAAAGTAATTTATGAATTCCTACTTAATATGACTGCACAAACCTGTGACGGAATTAATACATACTTTTAACCTAACAAGTGACAACTTTTTACCATAATGCATATAAGTTTAGATATATTTAAAGTAGATCAATATAATACAGATTTAAAAATACTTCTGCATCCTCTGTCTTCCAAACACGAAGCGTTTGCTGAGCTATATTAATTTAAACTTTTTCTCATATTTTAGACTAGAGAATTCCACCAAAATAATTTTAACACCCGTCTGAAACGCCCTGTATATTGGATAGTCATGGTGGTACGTGGAACCTCCGCTCTTTGGATCTACAGTTTTAGGAATTCGTTTCCCACAAGCAGTGGTTTGCAAATGTTTATATATACTTAGTTTTTCCTTTTTCTTCTTCTTTACCTTTAATTTATTTCGTTTGCGTCTCTTAGAGTAGAATCTTAATCTAAAATATTTTTTGGAGTTCTTCTGAGTTATATGCCTTTTATTTTCATGATCGGCAAGAATCAGTCGTACTATGTGTACCTTTTTTAAGTTTCTCTTCAACACAATGTTTCTTGATAATTATTGTAGCTCCTAAGCTGATCTGCTTAATTGTTTGTAATTATGATCAGTCGACAAGTTTAATTTTTTTCCATATTCTTATTATTTGTCTAATATATTTATATCCTTTTTGAGTATCTTTTCAATACAATGTTTTTTGATAATTATCGTAGCTGTGAAAGCTGGTTCGCGTAATTGTTTTCATCTATGATCAGTCGACAAGTTTAATTTTTTTAACCTCCATATTCTTATTATTTTTCTAATATATTTATAGCTTTTTTAATTTTCTTTTCAATACAATGCTTTTTGATAATTATCGTAGCTGTGAAACCAGGTTCGCGTAATTGATTGTATCTATGATCAGTGGACAAGTTTAACTTTTAACCTCCATATTCTTATTATTTTTCTAATATATTTATATCTTTTTTAGTTTTCTCTTCAATAGAATATTTTTTTTTGATAGTTATTGGAGCTGTGAAAACTGATCTGCTTAATTATTTGTAATTATGATCAGTAGACAAGTTTAATTTTTTTAACCGCCATATTCTTATTATTTGTCTAATATATTTACATTTTTTTAAGTTTCTCTTCAATACAATGTTTTTTGATAATTATCGTAGCTGTGAAAGCTGGTTCCCGTAATTGTTTGCATCTATGATCAGTCGACAAGTTTAATTTTGTTAACCTCCATATTCTTATTATTTAGTCTAATATATTTATAGCATTTTTATTTTTCCCTTCAATACAATGTTTTTTTGATAATTATTGTAGCTGTGAAAGCTGAATTGCTTAATAATTTGTAATTATGATCAGTCGACAAGTTCAATTTTTTAACCTTCATATTCTTATTATTTGCCTAATATATTGATATCTTTTTTAAGTTTCTTTTCAATACAATGTTTTTTTGATAGTTATTGTAGCTGTGAAAGTTGGTCTGCGTAATTATTTGTAACTATGATCAGTCCGCAGGTTTATTTTTTAAACTTCCATATTCTTATTATTTGTCTAATATATTTATATCTTTTTTAATTTTCTCTTCAATAGAATGTTTTTTTAATAATTATTGTAGCTGTGAAAGCTGGTCTGCTTAATTGTTTGTAATTATGATCAGTCGACAAGTTTATTTTTTTAACCTCCATATTCTTATTATTTTTCTAATATATTTATATGTTTTTAATTTTCTCTTCAATAGAATGTTTCTTTGATAGTTATTGTAGCTGTAAAAGTTGGCTTGCTTAATTGTTTGTAATTATGATCAGTCGACAGTTTTATTTTTCTAACCTCCATATTCTTATTATTTGTCTAATATATTTATATTTTTTTTAATTTTGTCTTCAATAGAGTGTTTTTTTTATAATTGTTGTAACTGTGAAAGCTGGTCTGCTTAATTATTTATAATTATGATTAGTCGACCAGTTTAACTTTTTTTAACCTCTATGTTCTTATTATTTGTTTCTTTTCAATAAAATGTTTTTTGATAGTTATTGTAGCTGTAAAAGTTGGTCTGCTTAATTGTTTGTAATTATGATCAGTCGACAAGTTTAATTTTTTAACCTCCATATTATGATTATTTGTCTAATATATTTATATCTTTTTCAGTTTCTCTTCAATAGAATGTTTTTTGATAATTATTGTAGCTGTGAAAGCTGATCTGCTTAATTATCAGTCGACAAGTTTAATTTTTTTAACCTCCATAATCTTATTATTTGTCTAATATTTATGTATTATTTTACGCTTTCTATTTTTGTTATTTATTTTTATAGTTGTCTCCCACAATATATTATTTTTGAAATTTTTAGGGTTCTTTTCAGTGCAACGCCCTTAATTAAACTGCGAAATAATTTTTAGAAAGTTTTTCGTAGTTATTTGTAAAGATATTTGGGTGGTTCTACGATCGCAATAATTGCAATTTATTTTTATTATTGACAAGAATCAGTCATAATATTTGCATCTTTTTAAAGTTTCTCTTCAATACAATGTTTTTTGATAATTATTGTAGCTGTGAAAGCTGGTCTGCTTAATTGTTTGTAATTATGATCAGTCGACGAGTCTTTTTTTTTTAGCCACCACATTCTTTTTATTTGTCTAATATTTAGGTATTGCTTTCAGTTTTCTATTTTTGTTATTTATTTTTATGATTGTCTCTTGCGATATATTATTTAGGAAATTTTTAGGCTTCTTTTCTATGTACCGTGTTTAAATGGCGTAAAGCATTTTCTTCGAGATCTTCTGAGTTGTTTGTGAGTATGATTTTATCTTCAGCTCGTTCAATATTTTCCATTTATATATCTGAGTTTTTGTTATCCAATTTGTATATATTGTAGTACACAATTCATATTTTTGTTATTTATTTTGGTGAATTTTTCGTGTGGATATATTTTTTCTGATTAATCCTTTTTTAGTGTAACACACCATGTTGATGATTTAGAACTGATTTGAGCAAAGTACTAATATGCAAGGAGAAGAAAGAAATGAGAGAAAAAACGCTGATATATAAAAAGAATATATTAATATAAAATCATACTTACAAACAACTCAAAAGACCTCGAAAAAATGATTTCATAGCATACGTCTACATCAAATAAATAAATAACAAAAATAGAAAAAGGTAGAACAATACATATAAAACTCCCAATCCTCCGGAATGGAAGTTTTATCCGGCACCCGGGAAAGCTACCCATGGTAAAACTTGCAACAGTGCTCCAAGCAGAGCTATTCGCAATCCTGATGGTTGCAGCAATGGATGAATTCAGACAAAGAAATGAAGAGGAAGTAGTAATTTAGTACACTCAGGGCGGTCTGCATATTCAGGATTAACTTTAAATCGGGGAATAATACAGGGAGACGTTGGAGCGGCTAGAACACAGCAGGAGAATGGGGTGAAGCTGATATGGGTGCCGGGCCACAGCAGGGTGGGAAGAATGAGGCAGAAGATGAATTTGCTAAGCTCGGCTCAAACACCTTTTGCATAGACTGGAAGCTCTTTTAGAACTCATGAAAAGCGGCAATCAAAAAGCGGACTGATCTGATTCTCTCAAGAAAGTGGAGAAACTTTCAGGAAGCCACACAGGTCAAGAACTTCATTGCTAAACCTGATAAAACAAGAACCGTAAGGCTCCTGACGAGAGACAGGCGGTCCTGAGCACCCTAGTAGGGATCACTGCAGGGCACTGCCGTCTAAGAAAACGCATGATCCTGACGGGCATTGAGGAAAGCTCTACTTACCAGAAGTGCAGGGAGAAGGATGTAACCTCTCTCCATTACCTGCACAGATGCACAACTTTTGCAAGAACGGGTAGGCAGTACTGCAGGACGAGAAGACTGTATGCATGCCATGGAGAAAGAACCTGACCTTCACCAGGAGGTTGAGAAGACTTAAGTGGACTAGAGATAGAGTAGACCTGCAAAGACCGCTAGGGCCTATCAGCAAGGCCTTTTGGCCTCCCCTAAGCTACTTCTACTACTCGCCCGTTAGTTATTTCATTACCCTTTATGATTAACATAGGATAATATTGGTAACCTCCTAAATCCGCACCTGAATCTTTTATCGATCGACGCCTAAGTGTTTCCAACACAAAAATCCTTTCATCATTTCATCTGATTAATACCAGCTTTTTAAACATTATTCTAAAATAAAAAATAGGCCTCTAGTTGTCACTTAATATTTTATACCGTCTAAAAGGAAAAGAGATATGGCAAACCATATAAGTCAACACCTACAAGTCAAAAGCGCTTTCTAACTTTCCAATCAACGCCTTTTTTCGATAAAATCGGTGTAAGACTGCACCTGTTTCCTATCAGGTAATTTGTTTGTAATACAAGAACTATAGATGTTTTTTAAGGTGTTTGTTCTTGTTTTATAATTCTATTACCTGTGGTTTAGATTAATTTTACCTACCGCAGCGTTCGAGTTGGTTCCTTTTTTGTGCGGCACGATGACCAGTCTAAATTGAAAGATATACAACGTAAATGATAATTTTATTGTTTAGACCGGAAAATCAGTACTTGTAATAAGTTTCCTGAATTCGGCTATTGTGATTTTGAATTAATTTGTGATTGAATTATAGCAGAGATATAAAGCATTGTAAAGATATAGAGCACATTAACAATAATTATAGAGTGTATAAAGGCCACATTATCCGTAGGCAAGTACTAGTTTCAGACCTTGTTATATACTATACTATTTCACACGCTCTTCACTGTGGAATAAAATGTTAAGCTAATAATGACAATTTCGCAAGAAATAATTCACAACCAAATAAAAAGCGTAATGATGTCTTTAGGGAGGTGGGGTTGGGGTAGCTTGTGTTGGCCCCTTACATGACAACGATTTATTGGCGGATGAAAAAAGAATTGAAGAAAGGTTAAACAAAAGTGACCGCAGAAGATAAAACCTCAATTGGAACTGAAGTACTACTGATAAACGAGGTGGCTACGAAGGAATAGAATAAAGTAGAAGAGATGGAGACAACGAGTAAAACATGGAAGTTATAAATCAAGAAAGAATTACTACTTAGGATATTGAAGAGATTAATTTGACTCTAAGAGAAGCGATTGAAAAAAGTTATGACTTAATGGAAAATATGAAAATATTAGATAAAAAGAAATTATTCAAAAATGAGGTACTCAAAAAGATAGATATTGGTACCTATTTCTTAGGCGGGAAAGATTATATTAGCAGAAGGAGAAAAAATGAAATGACGCAACAGAGAGTATTGCTACCGAAAAAGAAAAAAGTTCACGAAAATCTAGGTCTGTTAGAATTGACATTTTGCTCTCCTCTATCCTGGCAAGTTCAGAGCAATGAGTGAGTTGAAGTGAGGAAAAAGAAAGAGAAAAAAGGAGTTTTGCATTTCAATGATCCAGATGGCAGCTAAAGACACTAGTAAGTGGTTGAAGTTGTTTGATGAGATCGAGAAGGAAGAAGTATTCGGGAAAGCTGATTCTGACGGGATGATGAAGATTATTGCGCAGAGCTGGAACGTAAAACATATTCTGGACAAGGTAATGATAAACCTGTTGATGGTCAATTTGGAGGATGGTTTGATCATGATGATGCGCCTTGTTACATATCAAGGACTTGTCTCATGAAGTTGAAGAAAATTGCTCCAGCTAATGCAAGAACCATGGGTCAATTTTTTGAGAAAAAGTCTGGCCCAGCAATTGGAGCGGAAAATGCAGAAGGTATTCTAGAATATTCCAATATTTTTTTACTGATTGTATTATTGAAATTAGAAATAACAAACAAGAAACCAACAAACACATACATGGTTAAAATAATGTTCGAATTTTGTTTGTTCGATGATTTATTGACGGACGAAAAAAGATTTAAGGAAACATTGTTCACAGCGCACAAAATGCAAACCGCAGAAGATAAAACTTCAAATAAAACTGAAGTACCACTCATAAACGAGGTGGCCAGGAAGGAATAGAAGAATGCCGAAGAGATGGTAAAAGTGGAAGGTGTAAATGAAGAAATAATTACTACTTGGCATATTGAAGAGAATACTTTGGCTCTAAGAGAAACGAGTGAACAAATTATGAATTATTGAAAAACATGAAAATATTAGGGGTTGATAAAAAGAAATTATTTTGCGGTCAAAGTAATTCAGAAGCACTTAAAGAGATAGATATTGTTACGTCTTTCTTACGTGGAGAAGCTATATTAGCAGAGGGAGAAAATAAAAAATGCAATGACGCGACAGAGAATATTGCTGCCGAAAATTAATTAAGGTTCACGAAAATCCAGGTCTGTTAGAATTGACATTTCCCTCTATTGTGTTCTGGCAAGCTCAGTGAGTGATTATAAGGGAAAAAAATAGAGGAAGCAGTTTTGCTTTTCAATGACTCAGATATGGCCGCCAAAGACACCAGTAAGTGGTTGAAGTTGTTAGATGAGTTCGAGGAGGAAGACTTATCCTGGGAAGCTGATTCAGACGAGGATGATGGAGATTATTGCGCAGAGTCCGAATATAACACATATTTCTGACAAGATGATTATAAAATTGCTGTTGATGGGCAATTTGGAGGGTGGGTTGATGATGACGATGCGCCTTGTTACATATCACGAAAATGTCTCATGAAATTGAAGAAAATTGCTCTACCTCATACAAGAACCAGGGTCATTATTTTAGAGAACATGCCTGGCCCAGCAAATGGAGCGAAAAACGCAGATTGGATTCTAGAATATTTCAATATTTTATTTTTTACTGACGGTATTATTGAAACTATAAATAACTCAACAAACACATATAGATAGAATAAGGTTCAAATTTCAACACGATCAACCAATACATGTGAAATCAAACACTTTTTGGAATGTTGCATTTTTTGGGAATCTACAAATTACGAACACCAAATATCAACGACCTTTGAAGAACAGATGGTACTGGCATTGACGCGCTTTGATGACATAAATACTCCTCAAGAATGAAGACAAACCGAGAAATTGACTGCTATAAGAGATATCTTAGAAATGTTTCTTGAGAAGTGTAAGAAATCCGTGTACCTGGACCAGATCTGATAATTCATGAACATCTTGTTGCTTATATATTCCATCAAAATCTGCAAAATTTTTGCCTTAGTAGATCTGAATAATATGTATATCTTGAATATGGAAGTATAATGTGGTTTTGCTTTTCTATAAGCTCTTAAGAAGTTCTCAAGCGCCTTGTAGAAGCAAGTAGAGGAACATTTGGCAATATTACCATGGACAACTGATTTTCAAGTGTACTTCTAGCACTTGATCTAAAGATTGATTATAAACTTACAGACAACTGATTTTCAAGTGTGCTTCTAGCACTTGATCTAAAGAATGATCATAAACTTTTTTGGAAAATCAGTTTAGAACTGGTAAATGTTACTCAAAGACAACCTGGTAGCATTGATGTGGTTGACGACCAAATGTGTGGCTCTTATAATGTTTCAAGGAAGAGTAGAAAATGGGCTCTTACTATTATCAGTTAAATCCTCCCAATGAAATGAATTGAGCGCTCAAGTCGAGGCCGATATCAAGGCGACAACTTAAATTTGCAAATATCCGGTAATGTGAAACAAAGTACTGCCATGAGCTTTACAGCCAAGTACAGTAAAAATAAATCAATCAGCTATCCTGATACTACCCAAATGAATTCTCTAACCGAGATAATATCAGATATAATAAAGATAAAATAAAGTATCTTCATAGCAACTATGAAAAAAAAAACAGAAATAAATATAATGCACAAAATGAGACCTGCGGCCATTTTAAAGGTAAGTTCGATAAGCAAAATAGCCAGATCAATAAATGCAACGAGAAATAACGAGGATATAAACGATAGATATCAAACGACCTATAGTCGTTTAACTATAAATTCATTAATTAAAATAATATATAGCTATAAGATATATGCGATATAAACCACCACTTACAGTCGTTTAATTATAAATTAATTTACTTAAATAATATGTAACGATAAGGTATATGCGATATTGAAGGCAAATGACCTACAGTCGTTTAACTATAAATTGATTAACTAAAATGATGTATAACGGTTATGTCGAAAATAAAGGTCCTCAATTAAAAAAAAATAGATTTTACCTGTGTCTAGTAGATTTGCAGACACTGTCGTGTCCATGAAGGTATATCTCCATCATGTGTCGAATCACCTTAACAAAAAGGCCGCTGTAAGGCTAACTGACACCGGAGCTAGCTAGATCAGCATAAAAAGGCCGCCGACGGATGTCAGCCAGAAAAGGAAGTAATTCTATCTTATGGAAGGAATTCTATCCCACAAAGGATCCTAATGAAATATAAAACAAATCGTAGATACAAACACTCGTGTCTAACCACACTAGTTTATCACACAGCATTTATAGGTGACATGGCCCATAATTTTAGAAAATATACACTCTACTTCATTTGCCAAATACTGCAACGACACAATCAGTAGGTAGTTAAACCTGATGGTCAAAAATAGCAAGGATACATTCCGTTACAGAAAACTGCCAGCTCGCTTTGAGTGTTCCGGCGAGGAGGGCTACCAATTCTGCCAAAAAAGAATATAAAACACATCTTTCAAGTGGCGCTGCAAACGGATATTATTCTTTGAGCTGCTCGGAATATCGGACGTAAGGTGGCGAGAAGTAAAGTAGCGAGAGTACGCCAACACAAATCGACCATCAAAAGGCAAAAATCGCACTACTGGATTTTGTAACATTTGCATCGCCACAAAAGCCACAAACAAGTAGAAGAAGATTCCCAAGCAAATAAGGGAAGGAAGTCTTTAATTTCTTAATATTCAGGAACCAACAAGTTCAAACCAGGGTTCTAATATAAGGCAAGCCCCAAAACGTAAAAGTGGAAATGAAAGGTGCAACATATGCCCTAGTAAAAGAGACAAAAGAACAAGGTATGTCTACATCATTGCAATAATTGGATTTGTAAAGGCCATCAGAAGGATAAGCCGGTTGCTTGCATAAATTTTGATGAACATAGCTTTGAATAACTGGTTATCTACTATTATCATTTTACTATTTATACCACATGTTTCGTTTTTAATTTTAAACTTTGCTCTATTGCATATTGCTTTTGTTGGCAATGCTCCTTGATTTCATTTCGTTATGTTTATTTTTTCATTAAAAGTTATTTTCTAAATAAATCTGAAAATTAAATTAAGGAGAACAAATATCCAAGAGTGTAAAATATCTTCGACAAGGAAGAAATTGGAAATTGCCGACAAGAGGATATTCTCTATGTTATGAATTAAACGATATTTCTTAAAAAATAAGTAATCTATATAATTAGTAGCAAAAGAGAAATTTTTAGTATCGAATTTCAAGCTCAAAATATCAAACTATATTCATGGTTTATGTGTGTACTTTTTTATAACTATTTTTCCTGGAAATATGAGCTTTTTTATTAAAACTTTAACAACTAACTTTTGATTGCGTATTTTTTAGAATATAAAATAGAGTCCAATAACTATTACAGTTGTATGTGTTTAATATCAAGAGTTTGTGAAATCTAGCCATGCAGTATTCAATTCCTCTTCGTATCAGCCTCTCCTCATCCACTCCTGAATGTAGGCATCTTCCATATTTTTCCATCTCTGTGTTCTGAGGCTTGTCAACAGTTTTCTGACTCTTTCTTGGCCAAGAGAGAGTACGAGTATTCAATTAAGTACGTGGATTGGAAGCATAAGAGCATATCAATAAAATTTCAATTAATAAAAAAATTGCTGATCGAATTAGTTTAAAAAGATACATAATTGTACCGTTTTTAAGTATCAGAGTCCACCTAAATCCACCTTCTAGCGTAATAACCTTTGATGTGATTTTTTTTTGAGAGTCTAAACTGTTAGAAATGAGGGCATTTACCTTATTGATTATTTTTAGAATACTTACAGCAATAATGATTCTATTTTCACACTTTTCATTGTTTTATACATCCTTCTCAAATATTCACATGTTAAAAATGGCATAAGGTCCATACTGATATCCTTCCCGTGAGAGAATTTCGGTTGACGCCTGGGAACCGAAACTAGTAAACGGAAGCTGCTGTCCCGTGCCAATTTGGGCAGGTGTGGGAAAGCGAGTATTAAGAAGTAAGTAAGGTTGAACTTGAATATTGATTTAGGTTTTTTTCTGATTCATTCCGCAGAGTTCTTATAACTATTTAGCAATGAAATATATTTTCGGGTTTGCTCTTCTTGATATGGCTTCATATGCTAGTTGGGACAGTTGATCAGCTAAAAAATCTGGACCAGGAAATGGTATAAGTGAAATCCTTTATAGGTAATCCTCCACTTCCCTAT
>MU183213.1:200416-218842 GCA_016904865.1 Pissodes strobi | reverse complement strand
CAAAGAAACAAACATGACAAACATTGCACTAATTTCTATAAAATGATACGTATTTATTTAAAAAAAAATTTTAATAGCGATTTCCAAAAGAACAAATATCACAAAAATTACACTATTTTCTATAAAACGATGTATATTTATCTTAATTGTTATACGATATTCGTGTTGGCGATAGCCTTTCGTTTTGCTTCTTTGAGTTATTGTACTCCATCATTTTATAAGATTTTGCATAAATTCTTCTCTTCTTTATTACTATATTAATTGATAATAATTTTCATTACCATATTATGATTTCGAATTTAAATTTCTGTAGTGTGTATGAATTGATAGATAAATAATAAATACAGGGTGTATTACAATTTTGTTGGACGACCCCCAGTTCCTATGAAAATAAGAAAATAATCGTTTTTAGTTAACGAGATCTCTAAGAAGAACGAAGAGAAATGATGATAAAATGACATTAAATTCGCTAAAATAAGACATATTTGCCTTAATCCTTGTACGTCAATATTTATGTTAAATCTGCTGGTGTTTTAAGCTGTTATATATAATAATTAATTTATATTTAGTATATTATAATAATGTAGATTGTTACAAAAGTTTATAAAGAAACGTTTCAATATTTCAGTAAGATAATAGCCACAGATTTGAAGAAATAAATTATTCTCTTATTAATTTTAATAAAGTTTTAGTTATGCTAATTAGCATTGACCATATAATTGCGAACGAGGCGACATATAACGTAACCAATACATTATTGAAAATCGAGCATAAAAGAATCCTTTCCCATTGTCGAAGGGACAGGCATACTGCCGCAACCTTAATCGCCAATAATATCTTCATCCGTACCAAAAAAAACAACTAAAACCCAAAAACGCTTTCATCGAAGTGCAGACAAACCAGATGGTAATATATATGGGCTGAAAAGTGGGCATAAACGAAATCTTGAACAAATAAATCTGGCTTTCGTTGTGTAATAATGTCATTGTAAATGTGTTTTATCGAGGTGATTTAACTTTGACCTGACCAGTGGTTTGTAAATGCGCTAAATTTGTTGCACAGAAAGTTCGCTTGACGTAATTGGCACGTTATTATAAGCAGCAACTAAAAAAAACATTTCTTTTAAATGTCTTGCGACAACAATGTATTGTTTCTCGAGAAGCCGGTTACATTAAATGTATAGCGAAACTGAAGATCGTTGAAGTTGACAAAAGTGTTGAAGAAATGATAAACTGCTCAAATAACACGGTATTGTCAAATATGATGCCACTAGATATCCTGAAGTTATTGCATTATAACTTCAAATATCATTTAAAGGGATGAGCACTTACATATTGGGCGTTAAATTCTTAGAAGATATTGAATGGAAAACTTTGCCCTCGATATTCACTATTTAAAGTAAAAACTATTCTATATAAATATATAATGCTTTGCATATAAATACCAGAGTTTTTCGGAAACATTCATGGAAATAAAAAATATTATATAAATTTGCGAAAAAAATAAATTGGTAAAATAATATATCAAATCTCAAATATATCAATATATATATTTTTGAATTTAATCAAGAAACCCTACACCTGAGCTTTCTGTGAAATTTGAAGAAACTTTCGTCAACAAATAATATATATTTTGAAAAAAAAACCCAAAAAAAAAATGACGAGAAATACAGAGTTTGTTCCATTTAAAAATCAAAACTTCATACCAGTAAAACTACTTGACAGAAATTTCATTAAAACGAGTATTATTCAGTGTAATATTTTGCGTCTCTGCAATGTAAAGTATTTTCCAGCTCTTGCATGTACTTTCTACGCTCCAGGGGAAAACTTACTTGAACAGTAATAAATCTTTCCCGGAAAACAATTTAATCAGTATTTAAGGGCGCTATAAATAATATGACGAAATCTTATTAGCAACCTGTAATTATTGCACCAGTTACATAACAATCTTACGTAATGCCCATGAAATATCAAAGTTCCTTTGAAGAGGTAAACATATGATTCCCTATTTGTATATTATTTATTGCGGTGCTCAATGGACATAAATTTATATGCAATTTAACGACCATCATAGCGTACCGACTGCTGTATCCACTTAAATGCAATCTTATCTAAATCGATACCATTTACCATAAACGTTAGACCATTATGCTAAGAAGCTAACATTCGGTTTGTTCTTGTACTTGAGATCGATAGACTTGATATGGTTTCGTAAAATATAACGACCAAAATACGTACCGGATTCGAGCTTAGTAGATTTCTGTCTTAAATGGGTTATGGACGCGAAGATAAAAAAGCAGAAGAATTTGGACAACAATAAAAAGGGCGCACTGAGACTTAGAGCGAAAATAAAATTGGTGGAATAAATTAACACTAAGAAATACAATACAACAAGAAATGATAGGGATGTTAGGGACAGCTCAAAATATAAATGTAATATAATCATAGATTTAAACAATATAAATAAAACTTATTCCATTTTAAATTGTGAGCAGTATAAGTTTAATCATTAATTCGAGCTTAGAAAAGGTATGACCGACTTTAATATGGATAAAAAAATATAAAAACAAAATAATAAATAAAAAAATGTTTTTATGTTTCAAATTGATTTTAAAACCATTTCATTTTTGTTCATATTTTGTTTCCGCCTACATTTTTTTATATTTCTGTTTGATTTTGGATTGTTTTTGAAGTGGCGTGCTACTTTTGACCACTGGGCCTCTAATTTAAAGTGTGATTTTTGGGGAAAACCGTTTTTTGCCGATATCTTTGCAAATGAGCCTCGGATCGAAAATCTGACAAGCGACGACCCCGTAGTCATTAGTGGGGGAGGGAATTATGCCCCTATGGATACCCAAAATTTTTCGAAAAAATTGTAAAAATTTGAAAAAAACGTAAATATTTTTTCGGAAAGTTAATAAAACTATTATCAAACAAAATAAGAAAAAAAGTGAATAAAAAAAAAGTTAGAGAAACACGGTTTTTGTAGAAAAAACGCGAAGGAGTTGAATTACGACGTCGGGAATGGCAAAAATGGAAAGATAAATATGCTTTATGAAAAATAAATGAAATAAAAGCAAAAAAAAAATTTAAAAGAGGCCGAAACTGGAGGCCAAAGTTTAGGAAAAAGCTTAAATAAATAAAAACTCAATTATTAATATCTCTTTCAGAAGTTTCACTTCAGTTGTGTGCTTATAAAGGTGAGGCACATAATTTTTTTTGTTTTTTTGTTAGTTGATTTTTGCCGGTTCGACAACTTTGTTTCAACATAAATTTGACTTTTGAAAAAATCGTAAAAAAATTTTCGGAAAGTTAATAAAACGAAATAAGAAAAATAATGAATAAAAAAAAGTTAGAGAAACACGGTTTTCGGCGAAAAAAACGCGAAGGAGTTGAGTTACGAGGTCGGAGATGGCAAAAAAGAAAAGATAAAAATGCTTTATAAAAAAAAGGAAAAAAAATCAAAAAAAAATTAAAAAATCTGTCGAAACCGGGGGCAAAAGTTGAGGAAAAAGCTTAAGAAAAACTCAGGTATTAATATCTCTTTCAGAAGTTTCACTTCAGTTGTGTGCTTATAAAGGTGAGGCAAATAATTTTTTTTGTTTTTTTGTTAGTTGATTTTCGCCGATTCGCCAACTTTGTTTCAACATAAACTTGACTTTTGAAAAAAACGTAAAAAAATTTTCGGAAAGTTAATAAAACTATTATAAAACGAAATAAGAAAAAAAATTAATAAAAAAAAGTTAGAGAAACACGGTTTTCGGCGAAACAAACGCGAAGGAGTTGAGTTACGGGGTCCGGGATGGCAAAAAAAGAAAGAAAAACATAATTTATGAAAAAAGCAAAAAAAAATAAAAAAGGTGTCGAATCTGGGGGCGAAATTTGAGGAAAATGCTTAAAAAAAATTAAAACTTAAATATTAGGATCTCTTTCAGAAGTTTCACTTCAGTTGTGTGCTTATAAGGGTGAGGCACATAATTTTTTTTGTTTTTTTGTTAGTTGATTTTCGCCGATTCTCCAACTTTGTTTCAACACAAATTTAACTTTTTTTATATATTTAATTGTAAAGCATTGTTTCGATTCGTTCCGACGTTGCAAAAGTATAATTTATTCCCCTAAATGTCTCCGATTTGCTGAGCCTCAAACAATAAGTCGCAATTAATTAATTTCTTTATATGTTGAAATAAATCAAGATATTTGTACTGAGGTGGTGCAAATTCAGTACAAATAATTTGAAATTAAATGAAGAGTATAAAGGCTGTGTGTATGTACGAAACATAGTAATAAGACAATCTTTGTATATCATGCAATGGGACTTCTATGAAGAGCGTAACAGAGCGCTTTCGGCCGTAGCCATCATCAGTGTTACCTGAAAGTAAGTGACCTAAAGTTAACCTAACTTACAAAAGGAGTTGCTACTATGCCAGATGAGACTAATCAAATGCCATAATATGTACTGAGTGTACAATCTGCAAATGAATACTTGGAACATGAGTTGACTGCTTAAGTGGTGGCTTGAAAATTATCTTGGAAGGAAGAAAGTGCTTAAACAAGTGAAAATAGAAGACTAACTTAGAGATGAGGTTAGCCTGAGCTAACTCAACTCGGCGGATAGAAAATAAAAGAGGGGAGATGACTGTAGCCTGAGCTAACTCAACTCATAAAGGACTAACCTAAGGGATGAAATTAGTCTAAGTTAACTCAACCCGAAATCTACTTCTTTCCTTTTCTATCTTTTCATTTGGTAAGTCTCATCTGGCATAGTAGCAACTCCTTTTGTAAGTTAGGTTAACTTTAGACCATTACAGTAACTTTATTTAATTTTATCTCCCAACTTAATACTTATCATTTTTAAAAACTCTTAAAATTCAAAATTACCGCCGTTTTTTGGCATATAAGCGTCATCAGTCTGCTTGTCAAGACTGTCAATAGCGGCACATTTGATGTGTCATCTAAAAGCGTCGGTCTTGGTACCACGCTTTTATTTTATTTTTGTTTAGTTAATGATTTTAATCTAAATTATGTGAAACAATTTCTCAAAAATGTGACGTACGATGTGTGAAATTTAATGTGACCATTGTCGATTTGTGTTGTTTGTTTACTTCCATGGATATGTCATTTTTCCACTGACAAGTAAGTAAAAGAAGTCCACCATTTTCCTTTTTTTACGCGCAAAAATGAATACAAAAATCATCATTCCTAATGAATAACTTTAGCTAACCCCCTTTTTAAATAAAAGAATTCTATAAAATTCCAACAAATTTATAACTGAACGTAACAGTGTTCATCTCATCATATTTTTTATGAAAAATAACCATTGTCTCAACTCGACAACATTCTTTGACTCTCCACTGACAGGGAGTTCTTTTACTGACTTTCAGGTAACACTGATGATGGCTACGGCCGAAAGCGCTCTGTTACGCTCTTCATGAAACCCCTTTGGATTAAATTTTGCATGATATACAAAGATTGTTTCATTACTTAATAATTTCAAGACAGTACTTAAATTTTATCGAAAACAAAACGTTGACAAGCATCTTAAATAAAAGATATAAAATAAAAAGGGCACAAAACGTAAAGCATATATCTAAAGTAAAAGATCAAACATATAAAAAGTGTAAGGGGCGAAGCCGCAAAATATCGAATAATAAATAAAAAGTTGAATCTAAATAAGGTCGAAAATACAAGAGGTTCGAAATACATAAGATCGAGAAATTCAAATGAAAATATAAAATGTTATAAATAAATAAAAATATGTGTCTATAATTAATCGAAGTGAGTTTGCATTGGTTAATTTTGGTCAATTTATGCCGTACTACCTGGTACCGGCTAATGTTGGTATTTATTTTCAGATTTTTCTGTGTAGCGAATATCGGTATTAAATGGAAGCTAGATCGCCTTGGTTAATTTTGGTTTAGATAGTCTGTTCGGTGAAAAGCAAACTGTATAAACATAATCATAATCCTTTCCCTGAAAAGAAATGCCGCCATAAAGTCTATTTTAAGTTAATTTAGCAGGCTACAGTTCTGAGTATCCAGGACGCTGCAATTGTTTCCTGGGTAACGGCGGAACGAACAATAATTATTATTTTTGACATCTTTTGGTCGCTTTTTTAGAATTGTCGGGCGATTTATACTCATGTATTTAAGTTAATATTTTGCACAGTCCTCTAAGAGAAGTTATTTGTATAATCTAATAGTTAATGATAAATATACCGCTGACGTATGCGACATATGCTGCTGTGATTTAATTTTTTGCACTATAACCTCAAGAAAGTCACAATATCGGCAAGTAAATAGTACAATACATTCCTCTGTGCCGATTGTGAAAAAGTGGGCCTACCTCAGCCCTTCATAGTCAGCTACGACAGTTTTAAGCCTCTAAGCCTTATTTAATGTAAGAGACTAACCAAAACACTAACCCGAACTAAGCATGTTAACTTGCTTAATTAGTTTAAGGGTGGATTAGTGGTCGGTAAGGTGCTCGTTTGGGTTAGTTTGTTAATAACGTCGAAAATGCAATGGGTTGAAGATACAAAAAGTTAAAAATAGAAAATAAGGTTTAAGGCTGTGTGCACGTGGAAGTAATTGAATTGAAACTTTGTATTTCGTGCAAAATCTTTAATAATAATAAATTGCAGAGCGCTTTCGGCCCTAGGCCATCATCAGTGCTTCTTTGTCAGGAACAGCACAGTCCAGTCAAACAATCGAACTCTTGGACACCACATAGATTAAACATTGAAATTAAAATCAAATTAAAACTACATCACAAATCACACATAAAGAGGGGGTTGTAATAACCCATTATTCAATTATGAATGGCTGTAGATGTAGCCAAGCATCTAACCTTACTATTTTAACACGAACTAAAGAAAGACGAATTAATCTTCCTTCAATTTCCTGTGCTAGTAGTCCAAGTGAAATTGCAGAAGAAGTAGATAATCTGCTCTCAACATTTCATGCTAGTAGCTCAACAGAAATTAAAAAAGGTGAATTAATCAGCTTCCCTTCAACGTGAAGCATGGCGAGCAAAAAGATACTTTACTCCCTCTTCAGATGAACCTGATCATTATCAAGATTCCGGTGTTTCTTATGTTTCTTCAAGTTCCAATGAAGGAAGCGATATTCTCTCTGCTGACGAGGATAATTTGGACGATTTTCCATTTTCCGATAAATATCGTACCAAACACAATTCAGAACGAGTGGCGCCATCACATCATCACACATCCTTACAATATTACACACTTTATCACAGATGACATTCTTGATATTGTCCAATATATTTGCAAACCAGTATATTTAAAGCCATCAGCTTCGCTCTAAATCTCTTATGAAGGAATGAAAAGATAGTAATCGAAACAGGATAAAAAAAAAATTCTTAGCCATATATGTCATCTCCCATAAATGCGCATGTATTGATCGAATAGAGAGAGATTTGACACTAAAAAAGACGACAGGTTTGAGCGTCTGCTCAAGTACGTACATTTTTCAGACAACGACCTTCTGACAGCACAAGAAGATTTAAATAAAATAAATCACATTTCGGACCGCATTCACCTTCAGTTTTAATCAGCACTTATTCCTGGAGAAAGCGTTGTTATAGAAGATGGAGGAAACGTGGTTACAGACGATGGTACCCTGTATTGTACATTGATGAACCAGGACTTCTAGAATTCGAATGACAACAAATTCTAAGAGTAATGTTTTTCTGTAGATAGTACTCCTTCACCAAGAGGCATATTCGATTCATCATTCGCTCTATTCGTTTCATCATCAAAAGAAAAGCAATTACCAGAAGATTTCCTCATTTCACAAAAGCAAACCGTAGTGTTCAGACTGACAGAACCTTCCAGTCCAGCCAAGCATCTAACCTTACAATTTTAACAAAAATTGAAGAAAGAGGCATTAATCTCCCTTCAATTTTCTGTAAAGAACAAGTAGTTAATCTGCCGTCAACATCTCACGCCAGTAGCCCAACAGAAATTAAAAAAGAAGAATTAGTCAGTCTTTCTTCAACGTGAAACCTGTCTGTTTCCAGAGCACGGCCAGCAAAACGATACTTTACTTCCTCTTTAGGTGAATCTGATCATTATGAAGATTCCGTTAGTTCTTATGTTTCTTCAAGTTCCAATTAAAGAAGCGATATTCTCTTTGCTAAGAGAATAGTTTGGAAGATTTTCCATTTTCCGATAAATGTCGTACCAAACAAAATTCAGAACAAGTGGCGCCATTTTAGTGTTTTAGCAGCACCTTTCCACTTTTCGGCGCATTCGGCAGTTCTCCTAGAAAACACATCCTTACGACATTACAGACACTTTATCATAGACGATATTCTTGATATTGTCCAATAGATTTGCAAACCCGTATATTTAAAGCCACATATCTGCGGTGTTCCAGACTATCCAGATCCCGGGTCAACTACGGATCGCCGACGAGACGCACAACTCTCTTCTAAAAGAAGTCCAGCAGCTTTACGATGTGCTTCGGTGTGGCAGCCAAGATGTGTGAGCAATATTCTAAGCACGGTCTTATTTGCTCTTTGTAGAAGTAGAGCAGCTACTGCGGTGTATACAGTTTTTTGTTGGGAAATAGCGCACCAAGCTTCTGCGAGGCAGATTTGGCGATGGTAGCAACGTGGTCATGCCGGGACATATTGCTGTTGACCGAGATACCCAGTAGTCCGATTAACGAGGGTGAAGGAATGCTCGATCCTGCCATAATGATGTCAGGGTCCGCCGTATTGGCTTTCTTGGTAAACGTGGCTGCTTGGGTTTTCTGCCGCCCCAAGTTCTAACCTTTTCCAGATCTTGATTAATTGTTGCAATCTGCTCCTGTCTGCGGTGATAAGTCCCAGTCGCAGGTAAGGGGTTTTCTAATCTAAATTGGGAGACAAGGGTCCTGTCATCTGCAAAACTGTAAACAGGATTATTGGTTTCGGTCAGCAGGTCATTAATATGGATGAGGAATGGAGCTGGGTAAAGTATTGCGTCCTGAGGCACGCCAGCATTAATAATGAATGTGTCTGAAATGTGTCCATCATTTGCAACGTGCAGAGATCGGTTCTTAAGGAAACTGGCAAGCCAGCTGCATAGAGAGGCTGGCAGTCCGAAGGATGGCAGTTTGTTGAGCAATCCGTCATGCCAAACTCTGTCGAATGCCTTCGAAATATCCGACGCAATCGCTTGAGATTCTCGATAGTTCTCAATTGCCCTACTCGATATATGAATTACATAGGTCAATATATCTCCAGTCGATCTCTCTTTGCGAAAGCCGTATTGGTGATCGCTAATTAATCTGTTGGTCTCGAGGTACTTGAGTAGTTGCTGTAGGTTGCACTCGAGCGACTTTCCAAGAAGATGGGTAACCCCTTTTCTGTTAGTTCTTTGGCGCAGTTTTCTTGCACGATGGCAGGTATTCCGCCCGGTCCTGACACCTTTTACGTATCTGGCTCTTTGAGGACTTTGCTAATATCATGGTGATGAAACTTAACTTCTGCCATGGTAATGTTGATGTTCGATATGGTGAGGAGAGCCTTGCTGTTTCCCTGGCTGTGGTCGCCGTGATGCCTCATTTGTCGGTCAAGGGTGGAAGAAACGTTTTTGTAAAGTTATTACTTGAAATTCCTGGTGCCACTGGGGCATTGCAAAAGGTTATTCCTGATCCTTTAATTGTGTTTGTCCTTAGTTTCGTCAATCACGGGTTTGCATTCGTTTCTCGATTCGGCAAAATAATTGCGATTTTCAGCGATCTAATTTTGCTGCCAGTACTTGTAGGCTTGCTGTTTCCTACCTACAGCCCTTTCGCATCTTCTGTGGAACCAGAGCTTTCCTTTTGATGGTAATTTGATGGAATTTGGAATGTATTCTTCCATTCCTGAGGAGATTACTTTCGGACCGCATTCACCTTCAGTTTCAATCAGCACTTATTTCTGGAGAAATCGTGGTTATAGATGAAACTATGCTACCCCGGCGAGGAAGATTAGCTTTTCGTCAGTATTTCCTTGAAAATTCACACAAATATGGGGTCAAAATGTATAAATGAATTGAAACTATGTATTTCGTGCAAAATCTTTAGTAGTACTGATATGCAGAGCGCTTTCGGCCCTAGGCCATCATCAGTGCTTCTTTGTCATGAACCAGCACAGTCGAGTCAAACAATCAAACTCCTGGACACCACATAGGTTAAACATTGAAATTAAAATCAAATTAAAATTACATCACAATTACACATTATTCAATGTATGAAATTCAAAATCCGCAAAGGGTCAAGTCGCTAAAGATGTAGCCTCTCAAAATTTGAATAATGGGCTATAGCAGCCCCCTCTTTCTGTGCGATTTGTGATGTTATTTTAATTTGATTTTAATTTCAATGTTTAACCTATGTGGTGTCCAGGAGTATGATTGTTTGACTCGACTGTGCTGGTTCCAGACAAAGAAGCACTGATGATGGCCTAGGGCTGAAAGCGCTCTGCATTTTATTACTATTAATGATGTTGCACGAAATACAAAGTTTCAATTCAATTACGTCCACGTGCATATAGCTTTAAACATTATTTAAAATTTATAAAGTCTGCACTCCAGAAGGATTTAATGCAAAATTTTTGCTGGCAAAAATAAATCAACTGATACGTAGTCTATTTGTATGAATTTCTTGTGGAGGCTGATAAATGAAGAGCGCACACTGTATATGAAAACTTTTTATACAAGTGAATCTGCGGAACTTTAAGAACTAATAGGAAGGGGAATCCACAGGCAGTCTGTAATAAGGAACTCAAGAAAGGGAAATTTATGGCAAAGAAATTGAAAATGGTGTAAGAGTGATTAAGTAGGTAGATAAGTGATAAGTCTTGATGATTACTAATGTAAACGACTACAAAGGTGAGCTAGTTTCAACAGGTAATAGAAATAGGAAAAGTGAGGATGTTTTGAAACCCACTGCATTTATTGCTTATGATAGAATTGAAAAAGGTATGGAATATACCTGATTAGATGGCCTCCTGTCACATATCACTAAGAAAAACCGTCAAGCGGTATAGAAAAGTAATTTTTGAGCTAGTTTTAGGAACGACTGTCGTAAATACTTGGTGTATATACAAGAAGTATGGAAACGCCATAAAATTGGACATGTTACAGGTGACAGAAAAAATTATCGATGGATTGTTGACCCATGTTAGTGAACTTTGACGATAATACGCAGTGACCAAACAAAAAACTGAAATCGACAACACCACTGGCCAGTCACAAATTTCAAAAATTCAACAGCCCTGTAGAGACTAGCAGAAAACGATGTTTTCGTGATATAAAAAACCACAAAACCAGGAAGCAAGAATGAAAACAAAACGCGCAATTACATATTGCCAGCATTATGTTTTAATAAGGGACATAGTTTCAAGAATATTTTTGGTTTTAAGATTTTTTACAAATATCTGTAGACTTAAGTTAATGCTATTTCAAATATTGGAAATACAACGACTTTTGATTTCTATAGGCAATTTCAGGTAATGTCACATCTAGACGCTTTAATAATCTCAGATTTATTGAACGCGGAAAATGCCTGAAAATTTTTTACATGCCATATGAAAATCTTGTTTTAAAAATTAGTGTGTGGATAACGGACTTGATTTAATTCTAGGCTAAATACTTGTGGTGTTTTCTTTTACTTGGAAATGATGTATGTAGTGCAGGTGTGATAAATATAGTTCCTCGGCGTTATGTAAGGATCGTTGTAGAAAATATGTTTTATATTGTTGTGGAGGATTCATGGAAGCACTTGTGCAATTTACACCCTGGGACCAGAGCCAAAGCGACCTTATTTAGCAAGTTTTAGTGTACTACATAAATTGGCTACATACTGGGACTCCTCCAACACGAATTGTGTAGGATAGAACGAACTTCTTTCTCTCAGCTCTGTTTTTATTAACACCTTTTCTTGTCTTGTTTACCAGAAGGTATCCGGAACTTACTTCAAATTAACAGGGACCCGGAGGGAAAACATAGCTCTTGGCACTAGGACTGAAAATCAACAACTGATTTAATCTTTTGAGACGGTTCCAGGATATAGGGCAATTCGAACATTTTTGAAGTTACCTTTCATTGTCAATTAAAATATTCAACATTTTAATAGATGTCAATCCAACGTTTAAAAAAATATTAGAAACGTCTGCCTTTACTCATTTCACTTTTCAATTTGAAATATTTAATTTGTTATTTTTTTGTGCTCGATTCTAAAGTGTATTTGCAATTTATTGTTGAGAATGCTTTGCCCAAGCTTGAATCCATGACTTGATTGTATAAATAGAAAAAAAATATCTTTCATATCGCCATACCCTGAGGTACAACTGTTTTCGAAATATTGGCAACTAATTTTGACATTTTTGCAACTGACTGGCTACAGATGACGCTCTCAAAAATCTTAAAATATAAAGGTGGCACATATATTATAGTGCATGCGAAAAAAAATCAAATCTATATCAACGCACTTTATTACGAAAATAAATGTCAATATTGCACACTTCTTGGGTTTATAACACGTTTTAAGTGCTCATAAGGACTATGCAAGACAATGTGGGTACTACTTGAATAATCTATAATGCTTGACGAAATTCAGTTTTGGTTTATTTTGCCACTTAACATATCGACACAATTTTGAATGGTTTTGTTGTCCATTCATTAACAATAATTCAATTAAATACATTTTAAGAACGAACCTTGAAGGCGCCATACATGTTCTTCATACCTCGTTCTGCTTCATAAACTTGAAGAAAATTAAAAACAATTTAGCTAATAGAACGTTGTTGCAACCATTTCATTTGTATTAGATGCATTAGTATTAATTGCTTTTGCAGCTGCTGTAAATGATATGATTTCAAATGGATTATACTTATTTCGATATTATGGTGCACAAACAATAATTAAGACAGAAGAATTTTCTGACTTTGAACCTTCGCGTTAAGCTTTAGCCTTGACGGATGATTTTTTTGTTTGCAACTTGAATTAAAGCTTAATTCTGACTTTCAAATTCAGAATTAAGCTTTTTTGCTTTGCTTTTGAAACTGAGTTTAAGCCTAATTTTCTTCAATTCTAAGTTTGGAAGTCGCAATTGGGCTTTATTTTGACTTTTAACAATGAAATCAAAAATTATTTATAACTTAACATTTTGAAGCTCAGAATTATGACTAAAATTGACTTTCAAATTCAGAGTTAAATAGAAACTTTGATCAATTATGTCCATGGAACTTGGTTTTAAGCATAATTCTGACTCTTAAACTTCTGACTTTGACATCAGAACCAAATCATTTTTCCCAATTTTAATTTTGAATTTCGGAATTCAGCTTGAGCTTTAAACCCAGAATTAAGTTTTATTTGTTTATTCTTACCTTGAAATTTAAAATAACGATAAATTCTGAAACTTACGCTCAGAATTAAACATTGTTCTTGAAAATGAGATTGAAAATCGAAATTAAGATGGATCTGAGATTTTGAAACTAGAAATTTTAAGCAATCTTAAGCTTCTCAGCCTAAGGTGGACGTTCTCATGCAAAATTTAGGAATCCCTTTTTAACTATGATTTTGGAAATTTTGTTAAGCTTA
Source organism: Pissodes strobi (assembly GCA_016904865.1). Taxonomy (NCBI): domain Eukaryota; kingdom Metazoa; phylum Arthropoda; class Insecta; order Coleoptera; family Curculionidae; genus Pissodes; species Pissodes strobi. Next base: position 205,255 of record MU183213.1, on the reverse strand, counting down.
ATTCTGATCTTGAAACTCAAAAATGAGAATTTGAGATTATATCTTACTAAGAAGCTCAGAATTACGCAAGGTCAAAAATACTGATTATCTTTTAATACTAACATTGAAATTTGGAATTAAACTTAATTCTGACTTTCAATTCACAATTAAGGATTTTCGCCAAATTCTGATATTTAAACTTGGATTAAAATATAATTCTGCATTTCAAAATCCGCTAATTTCGAAATTTGAAATTAAATATTTTTAATTAATTCTAACTTTTATACCCAAAATTAAACTTGACAGTCCTAATCAATCCTGCAATCCTGCCCTTTTAGATCGTTAATTCCGATTTTGGAGCTTGATCGTAAGCTTAACTTTTAGCTACAAAATAGTAGTTATTGGACTTTTGCTAAATTTAAACTTTAAATGTCGGGACTAAGCATAATTCTTACGTTACTAATTATAAATAAGCTTAACTTTGGCTATGAATCTGTGAGTTAATGCTATTTGGTTAATAATGATCAATGATTAATTAAAGCTCTGAATTAAGTCTGACTTTAAAACTTGCGTTGAAGTTTATTGCGAAATCGAACCTAAACTAACTCAAAACTCATTTCGGCTTTCAAACTCAGAACTATGGATATTGGATGTTGTAATTTTCAATTTGAATCCGCGATTAAAAACTTTTATTTAATTCTAATTTGAAACTCGAGATTAAGGCTAATTCTGAGTTTAAAAGTCAGAATTAATATATAAGTTTCCAGGCTACGAATGAAGCCAAACCCTGACATTCTAATACCGAATTTAGGAAGCCCCGCTTAATTCTGAATTTCGAAATTTTGTTAAGCTTAATTCCGAGCTTCAGGGTCAACTTTGGGTTATATCTAACTTCAAAGCTCCGAACCAACCAAAATTCTAACTTTCAAATTCGCAAATATCAACTTTTCTTTAATACTGAGACTGAAATTCGGGATTAAACTTAATTCTGACTTTCAATTTTGAATTAAGGGAGTTAAGCTTTATTCTGGCTTATTTCTTAATTTTGAAATTGTGCATGTTTAATTAATTCAAATTTTTATATGCAAAACTCTTACAACTCGTACAGTCAGTTGTAATCCTGATTTCGGAGCTTGGCCGAAAGATTAATTATAATTTTCAAACTCGTAGTTAAAAAATGTCTGCTTAATTTAATGTATAAAGATCGGACTTAAGCTTAATTCTGAACTTCAAATTGGTGTTAAAGATTTATGCTTAATGTTAATTTGAAACTTAGCGTTAAGCTTTATTTTGGCTTATCAATTTCAAATTAAGCATGTTTTATTAATTCTAATTTTCATATGCAAAACTAAACTTAACTTTCACAATCAATCCTACAAGTTCTAATTCTGATTTTGGAGCGTGGCCGTAAGATTAATTTTAATTTTCAAACTCGTAGTTAAAGAATATTTGCTTAATCTAAAGTATAAAGATCGGAATTAGGCTTAATTCTTGGAGCCATGTATATAATTAAACATATTTCGCTTAAGCTTCGAATTAAGTCTGACTTTCAATTTCATAATTAAAAAATGTTTAATGTTGTTTAAGCCTAACTGTAAAGCTTGCATTTAAGCTTATCGCTAACCTTTAAACGTGGAATTATGGATTTTTCTTTAAATCTGAGTTTTAGACTTAGAATCAAGCCTCATTTTCATTTTCAGACCCTGAACTACGGATGTCTATTAACATGAGTTTTAACTCGCAATTAAGGATATCTGCTTAATTCTTACATTTAAGCTCAAGGATTGACAATTGTTATGTAATTTTCAATTTGGACCCAGGGATTAAGAATTTTTAATTAATTCTAACCCTCAAACTCGAGATTAAGCTACATCTGGATTTAAAAGTCAGAATTAAAAAATAAATTTTAAGCCTGATGTTCTAATGTAGAATTTAGGAATCCTTGCTTATTTCAAATGTTTAAAACTTTGTTAAGCTTAGTTCTTAACTTGAAACTCGGCTTTAAAAAAGTTTTAGATTATATCCAACTTTAAAGCTCGAAATTAAGCAAAATTCTGACTTTCAAACTCGGAAATACCGATTTTTTTTAATACTAAGATTGAAATTCGGAATGAAGCTTAATTCTGACTTTCAAATTTGAATTAAGGATATTCGCGTAATTCTGAAAATAACATTTGAATTAAAACTTAGTTCTGGCTTTCAGAATCAGAATTAGGCTTAATGCTAGTTTCGGAATTTCAAATTAAGTATTTTTAATTCATTCTAACGTTTATACTCAAAATTAAGCTTAACCCTCACAATCAATCCTGTATCTTTTGGATCGTTTGCTATCCTGACTTTAAAGCTTGGCTGAAACCTTAATTTTGAGTTTAAGATTTGTACTTATTGGGTTTTTGCTAAATTCAAATTATAAATGTCGGAATAAAGCTTAATTATAGTTATAAATATGACTTTAAAATTATTATTTCAAAACTCGAGAATAAGCTACTTGTGAATTTAAAAGTCATTATTAATATATAAGTCTCCAGGAAGCCCAAGCCTGACTTTCTAATGCAGGATTTAGAAATCTCCGTTTAATTCAAATTTCGGAAATTTTGTTCAGCTTAATTTTGACCCTGAATTAACAATTTTGAATTATATCCAACTTTACAGCTCGAAATCTAGCAATTCTGACTTTCAAATTCAGAAATACCGATTTTTTTTAATACTGATAATGAAATTTGGAATTACGCAAAAATTCAAGCTTTAAACATCAGAATTATGCCTACGTTTAGTTTTGAAATTGAAATTAAGTATTTTTAGTTAGTTAATTCTGACTTTATACCCAAAACAAAGCTTAATTTTTTCACAATCAGTCCTATAATGTAGGATCGTTTGCTTAACCTTTTTTTGCTTAATTTAAATTATTAAGGTCAGAATTAAGCATAACTCAGCTTAATTTTGGCGTTAAATATTTCAATTAATGATTGTTTGCTTGATAATGAATGTATGCTTAATTGAAGCTCCAAATGAAGTACAATGCTGACTTTCAAACTCATAATTAACAAATTTTATTTAAGCATGACTTTTGGCTTTCAAACTCAGACCTATAGATGCCTGTTTATTCCGAATTTCAAACTCAGAATTCCAAACTCCAAACCTCTGCTTAATTCTTACTTTTAAACCCAAGTATTAAAATTTTTTATGTGATTTTCAATTTGGACCTAGGGATTAAGAATTTTTAGTTAATTCTATATTTCACACTCGAGACTAAACTACTTCTGAATTTAAAAGTCGGAATTAAAAATCAGTTTCCAGGCTAAGAATGAAGTCTAAGTCTTTCGAAAATTTTGTTGAGCTTAATTCTGACTTTGAAACTCAGAATTGACAATTTTGGATTATATCCAACTTTAAAGCTTGGAATTAAACAAAATTGTACCTTTCAAATTCGAAAATACCGATTTTTCTTTAATACTTTGATTAAAGTTATGAATTAAGGTTAATGTTGACTTTCAAATTTGAATTAAGGATGTCTGCTTAACTTCGATTTTGAAACTTAGATATAAGCTTAATTCTGGCTTTCAAAATCAGAATTATGCCTAATTTTTAATTTTAAAATTTAGAGCTAAGTATTTTTACCTAATTATGACTTTATACCCAAAACAAAGCTTAACTCTTTCACAATCAATTCTTTAATTTAGGATCGTTTGTTTAATCTTGGTTTTAGAGCTTGGTTGTAAGCTTAATTTTACGTTCAAATTCGTACTTGAAATATTTCTGCTTAATTTAAGTTATAAAGATCGGATTTAAGCTAATTCTTTAATTAATGTTATTTATAACTAAGATAAAATTTTGACTTCAAATATTTCAATTCATGATTGTTAGCTTATTCTAATCTCAGTCTAATGCTGACTTTCAAACTCATAATTAAGAAATTTTGTTTAAGCATGACTTTAAAACATTCATTTAACCTTATTGCTGACATTCAAAAACAGAATTAAGGAGTTTTCTTTAAATCTGATTTTGGCTTTCAAACTCAGAACTACAGAATTTCAAACTCGGAATCCGGAATCTCTGCATAATTTTTACTTTTAAACTCAAGAAACAACAATTTTTAGGTAATTTTTAATGTCGACCTAGAGATTAAGAATTTGTACTTAATTCTGAGTTTAAAACTCAGAAGTTAAAAATATGAATTAAGAAGTAACAAAATTAGGATACATATTCTGACTGAAATTCGGGATTAAACTTAATTCTGACTTTCAATTTTGAATTAAGGGAGTTAAGCTTTATTCTGGCTTATTTCTTAATTTTGAAATTGTGTATGTTTAATTAATTCAAATTTTTATATGCAAAACTCTTACAACTCGTACAGTCAGTTGTAATCCTGATTTCGGAGCTTGGCCGAAAGATTAATTATAATTTTCAAACTCGTAGTTAAAAAATGTCTGCTTAATTTAATGTATAAAGATCGGACTTAAGCTTAATTCTGAACTTCAAATTGGTATTAAAGATTTATGCTTAATGTTAATTTGAAACTTAGCGTTAAGCTTTATTCTGGCTTATCAATTTCAAATTAAGCATGTTTTATTAATTCTAATTTTCATATGCAAAACTAAGCTTAACTTTCACAATCAATCCTACAAGTTTTAATTCTGATTTTGGAGCGTGGCCGTAAGTTTAATTTTCATTTTCAAACTCGTAGTTAAAGAATATTTGCTTAATTTAAAGTATAAAGATCGGAATTAGGCTTAATTCTTGGAGCCATGTATATAATTAAACATATTTCGCTTAAGCTTCGAATTAAGTCTGACTTTCAATTTCATAATTAAATTTTTTTTAATGTTGTTTAAGCCTAACTGTAAAGCTTGCATTTAAGCT
>MU183213.1:157759-180416 GCA_016904865.1 Pissodes strobi | reverse complement strand
CAAACTTTAAAGTCTAAATTGGGAATATTTTGAACCGAGAATAGCCTCAATTCGGACTTTAAAATTTGAACTCACATTTTAAACACCGGATTCAGACATCAAACTTTGGACTCAGATTTTAGATTAAAAATTCAGGCTTTAAACTTGGAACTTAAAACTTAGATAATTTGTGAATTTAACTATTAGCGTTTAAATTTAAAATATTTTGAATTCAGGCAGTCGCCTAGAATCGCTTTCTAAAAATTGAATTCAGACTTTTAAACACTCTTATATCTCATAAGCAATAGAACAGTTAAAGGTTGCCGATAATCAATATTTATAAACTTCATGATTGTCTAAAATTGAATAAAGACAAAAGTACTTACTAAAAACAACATTTTATTTTTAAAAAATCACACAGTATTATCTTTTATCATAATTCTTGACAAATTGATGGATGCCCTTTTATTAAGCATTATACATTAACATTTTAACGGAAATTGGGAACAGTTTGAGCCGATAATAACCCGAATTCAGACATTTAAGTTTACACTCAGATTTTAAATGCCTGATTCAGACTTTGAACTTGAAACAACTTGAGAATTGAGAGTAATGTGACTAAATTCAGAGTACTTTGAATTCTAAACTGAATCCGATCATTTAACATTGAATTCAGACCTCAGAGTAAAAATTGAAAATAATCTGAGCCGAAAATAGCCTGAATTCAGAATTTCAACTTTAAACTCAGGCTTGAAATGCCAGATTCAGACTTCAAACTTTGAAATGAAATTTTAAATAATTTGTAAATAAAGACATTTAAATCTAAATTCAGAGTACTTTAAATTAAGTTCCTGAATCCAAACTTTTAACATTGAATTCAAACTTTACAGTCTAAACTGAGAATAGTTTGAACCGAGGATAGCCTGAATTCGGACTTTAAAGTTTAACTCACATTTTAAACACCGGATTCAGACTTCAGATTTTAGAGTCAAAAGTCAGGCTGCAATCTTGGAACTTCAAGCTTAGATATTCAGATATTAAACTTTACATTCAGAGTATTTTGAAATCAGACTAGCCTGGAACGAGAATCTGGAAAGTTGTCTGGAATCGGATTCTAAAAATAGAATTCAGACTTCGAACACTCTTTCTAAACAATAGAACAGTTGCAGTTGAAGGATATAGCTTGCCGATAATCAATAGTTAGAAACTCATGATGGTCTAAAATTGAATAAAAAAATACGTACTTACTAAAAACAACATTTTATTTAAATAAATCACACAATATCATCTTTTATCATAATTCTTGATAAATTGGTCAATGCCTTTTTGTTAGGCATTATACATAACCTGAATTCAGACTTTTAAGTTTGAACTCAGATTTTAAATGCCGGATTCAGACTTTGAACTTGAAACTGAAACTTTAAGTAATTTGTGAATTGAAACATTTAAGTCTAAATTCAGGGTACTTGGAATATTGAATTGAATCCAATCGTTTAACGTTAAATTCAAACTACAGAGTAAAAATTGAAAATAGTCTGATCCGAATAAGTGTCGTGAATTGAGACGTTTAAGTTTAAACTAAGACTTTAAATGCCGAGTTCAGGTTTCAAACTTGGAACTGAAAGTCTAAATAATTTGTGAATTAAGGCATTAAAGTTTAAATTCAGAGTACTTTGAATTCTGAACTGAATCCAAACTTTTTACATTGAATTCAAAATTTAAAGTCTAAATTGGGAATAGTTTGAACCGATAATAGCCTGAATTCGGAGTTTAAGGTTTGAACTTACATCGTAAACATCGCATTCAGATTTCAAACTTTGGACTCGGATTTTAGAGTCAGAATTCAGGCTGCAAACTAGGAACTTAGAGCTTAGATAATTTGTGAATTCAGATATTAAGGTTTAAATTCAGAGTGTTTTGAATTCCGACTAGCCTGCAATCCAAATCTTGAAAGTCGTCTGGAATGGGATTCTAAAAATTGAATTCAGACTTCGAACACTCTATCAAAGCAATAGATCAGTTGAGAGATATAGCTTGCAGATAATCAATATTTAGAAACTTCATAATTGTCTAAAATTGAATAAGGACAGACTTACTAAAAACAACATTTAATTTAAAACAATCACACAATACCATCTTTTATAATAATTCTTGACAAACTGGAGGATGCCATTTTATTCATCATTATACATTAAAATTTTAATCGTGTAGGAACAACTTGAGCCGATAATAACCTGAATTCAGACTTTTAAAGTTGAACTAAGATTTTAAATGCCGGATTCAGACTTTGAATTTGGAACGTAGACTTTAAGTAATTTGTAAATTGAGACATTAATGTCTAAATTCAGAATACTTTGAATTCTGACTGAACCCAATCGTTAAACATTGAATTCAAAGTTCAGAGTAAAAATTGAAAATAGGCTGAGCCGAATAAATATCTTGAATTCAGACGTTTAAGTTTAAACTAAGGCTTTAAATGCCAAACTCAGGTTTCAAACTTGGAACTGAAACTCTAAATAATTTGTAAATTAAGACATTAAAGTCTAAATTCAGAATACCTTGAATTCTGAACTGAATCCAAACTTTTAACATTGATTTCAAACTTTAAAGCCTAAACTGGGAATACTTTGAATCAAGAATACCCTGATTAGATAATTTGTGAATTCATATATTAAAGTTTAAATTCCTAGTATTTTGAATTCCGACTAGCCTGGAAATCCAAATCTTGAAAGTCGTCTGGAATCGGATTCTAAAAATTTTATTCAGACGTCGAATACTCTTTCTAAGCAATAGAACAGTTGATGATATACCTTGCGGATAATCAATACTTAGAAACTTCATGATTGTCTAAAATTGAATAAAGACAGTCGTACTTACTAAAAACAACACTTTATTTTAAAAAATCACACAATATAGTCTATTATCATAATTCTTGACAAACTGGTGGATGCCTTTTTATTCAGCATTATACAACTTTTAACGAAGCTATGAATTCATACTACTTAAACTTTCTCAGATGGAACAGTTTTATTTTATCATCTGCGAATTGAAGCTTTAATCTCTGAATTCATATTTTTCCCACGGAATTCTAAGCTGGAAACCTACATTTAGGAAAGGCTGCGTTCAAAATTTAAGGCTGAATTCATACTTGGGGTGCATTCAGACTTTGGATTCAGACTTAAACGACTTTTTACTGAACGCTTCTTGCTTTGAAGTTTAGAATTAAAATGATTAAAAGGCAGAATTCATAGGATAGATTAAAGAGTGGGTTCTCTAGGCTTTCTTACATTGTCACTCGAGAATACAACAGATTTTGACAAGGATTGTTACGGAAATAATAATGAATATAAAAAATTTAAATTAATTATGAATAAAGCACAGACCTGCAGTTTAACTGCAACAAGCAATACCGGATATTTATGTTAATATTGCACCATGCACTAATTATTTCTTTAGGGTCACCCGAGCATATCAGACGTAGGGGTAACCACGCTTAGTGGTAGGTTGCACGTCCGTAGAAAGTGTCACTTTGGTAGGATAGAACGGTATCTAAATGTACTTTAACGCTTGCGGTGATAACCTAGGAATAGGATCCCCAAATCCGGGTTGTGGTAACTGGCTAATTTGTCCTGCTTCTACTGATACTTGTGGAACGGTGAAGGTGGCGTAGTTCATCCTGGTTTTTATTGGCCTGATTCTTTGAGAGGGCATACCAAATCTTACAGCGGTGGGTTCAAGACGCTCATAACCATTTTGATCTAAGAAAAAAATTTAAAACATAAAATTTAAATATTGCGAGTGTTACTGATAGGGATATGACAAAAGGCTCTAATGGTACAGTAAATCCAAAAATAATTTAAGGTGCCAATTCAAAAACAATGTTTTCCAACTTTCAGGAACTTACCAACTTGCTTTGGTTGAGGATTCCGCAGGAAACCTTGCTCGTCAAACTTAGACCCGCTTAGATCCATTTGGGGAATGGATATCGGTGGCTGACTAGGTGTTGCTGCAGGTACCAAGTTGGGACTAGCAGCCAGTGGAGGAAAAAGGGGGGACCGTCCATTGGGCCTAGGTTGCTGCCGCATGTCTGAGTAGCCTATGCCTCCTGAGCCTAGCGCAAATGCTCCTAAAAGTTAAAATCATAGTCAGTGTTTAGTGCTTAATTGCTCCGCTTTTTTCGATTTACAGACAAAGTTCTTCTCTCTCGTATTGGAAGGGGGTGGATATTGGTAAAACAATAACATATTTCGGCAGGTTCTCTTATGAGGAACTAAGACGAGTAAGATTTTCGTGTCGTGCTTTGGTAGTTAACTAGTTCTATGTAATATATATTTAGTATGGGACTAGTAGATATTTATTTCTTGAAGCAATTAGATTTTCTTCATTTGATTCCTAGACGGTTTGTTTTGCTCTCCTATTTTGTTTATATCAGCGGTTGGAAACACTTTTCGCTGTTCATATTGCAATTTAAAGTTGGGTTTTTTAAATTTTTTAATATTCCAAATAAGAAACAGGGCTGATTAAGGCTTTTACCAGTGTAAAAATGGATGAAAATGATGACCAAAAACAACTTAAGAATTGTCGTTCCGGAATATCTAACCGTTACCCTATGGTGGACATAATTTTTGACCATATACCAACATAAATGCCATATTATTTAATTTTTTAGGGGGGTTTCGTTAATGTAACTTTAATTTCTTTTATTTAGTATCTTTTCTGATAAGTGATTTTGGGTCTGAGTCAACTGATAGCTTGGTTTGACGTTTTGCTTCTCGCAGGTAGAGATGTGTACCTACTACGATCAGCTTTGCCGTCGATTCACGGTTTATGAATATTTGCTTTTGAGGCCGCTTATTAGGGTTTAATGGAGGAAAGTCACAAAAAATGATTGGGTTTGATGCTAGAAATGTTGACGTTATGCTCGTAGTAATGGGTGGCTGGTGGAAATGTGGAATGTAGGAAAATTTCTTTAGTAGTCCTGTCGAATGTGCCTAACGTGAGTTGCGCAGAGCCTTGGCAGTGACACGAGAATGTGGTTCAAAAAGATTGGCTGCTTGAATTTTGAAAGGGAATTTTCTGAAAAGTTGCGCATAGCCTTATCCTCATTCATTCGGACAGGAAAAGTCAGCCATATTGATAGACAGTCTTGTAGATTTTTTTTTTTGAAATACTCGCGTAGTGTATTTTAGAGCCTCAGGCAGTATTTTCGCCTTACCTTTGACATATTGTTTGTTTGGAACTCACTCCATAAATGAGAATTATACTGTTTTTGCTAAGAAAGAAGATGATGACATCGGGGGCGGTGGAACGCTCAGTCCTAGGCTCCAATTTGTAGACCATCAAATATGACGACGTGCTGAGCATAGAAATGCCTATGGGGGTTTTCCAGGTGGGATATGCAGACGTCCTGGAGGCCGTGATTATCGCACGCACAATATAGGGACTACGGACACTGCTGAATCAGACCATGAGCAGAGTTATGGAATGGATGGTATCTGAGTCTCTGTCTTTGGCTATTCATAAGGTGGAGGCGGTGCTCCTAACCACCAAGTGCATCAAGCGAGCGTCGACGAGCGTCGGTGGTGAAGCCATCATGACGTCACCCGGGGTAAGATACTTAGGAGTCATGTTAGATACCAAGCTGACGTTTTGGGAGCACATCAGGAAGACATCGGACAAGGCCTCATCAATGATCGGAAGGCTAAGCAGACTCATGGTCCCTAGCCTATTAAGAGAAAGCTGAAAATGCGTATGCTCTATGGAATCGAGGTTTGGGGTTAATCAATGTCATTCGAGAAGTATCGGCTGAAGGTTGAGTTTGTGCAGAGACGATGTGCCCTACGAATTTGTAGCGCTTATCGCACAGGGTCGGCCCCGGCGGCCGTGCAAGTCATCGCTGGCGCGAATACCATGGATCTACTGGCGGAGGAAAGAATGAGGATTTACCACCGCGGGAATGAAGATTAACTAAGAGCAGCGAAGAAAAAGGCAGAAAGAGAAGAGACTCTCCAGATATTGTAAAACAGATGAAGCACTGAAACCAGAGGAAGATAGACTCACAGTACGGCGGCGTTAATTATTACTTGGCTCAATTCCTAACAGAACATGGGTATTTCCGGTGTTTTTTGAAGAAAATCGCAAAGCAAGAGACGATCAATGCACGGCCTGCTGTGAGGAAGAAGATTCAGCTGAACACACTTTCTTCGTATGCAAGAAGTGGGCGTATCTACGAGATAATCTCGCACAGGAGGTGGGGGGCTTACTCCCCGAAACAGTCATTGGGAAGATCTGAGATGCAATATGGACCTTCGTGATGACAGTACGCAAAGACAGGGAAACCAACAGAGAATGGGAAGGAGAAGATTAAGTCCCAAACATAAGGTGATGACACAAGAGCAAAACTGCAGAGAAGCCTATGACTAAGGCAAGAACAGGATAATAGAAATAGGAAAGGAGAGAAGACTATGGCGAGGCAAGAAAAAAGAGGACACCCTGAAGTAATACTTAACAGGAATTCCGTGTGGTTTTAAAAGGAGAAAATAAGGTTGGGCTTTTAGTTGGTAGGTCTGGTGTTATAGTAACCAAGAGTCCATACACTGTTCTGAGTTACACTTCTCAGTTCGTATATGAGTATTTCTCCTATAGCTGATTTTGGCGTTGAGTATAAATGTTGTGTCTATCGTAGGTTCAGAACCACAATTTGAAATTCTTTTGGAACAGATGTTACATGTTAATTTAGTATGAAAACATGTAACAGATAGAGATCAAATAAAGTCAGTTATTTCACCTTCAATCCTACATCATATGCTAGTCCATCAAGCTAAATATAATACTACTTATTCGTTTAGATACCTGCATGATTGTCGTATGACCCTAGCCTTTTATCGAGCTGTTCCAGGGAAAATTGAGAGTGCTGCAGTCGTATACGTAACTTGATTTTATCGGTCTGTTTGATGGGATCGATCGGGCTTTGTGAGCATTTTTACTGGCTTAGCACATAATCAATCAATAAATCGTACTGTATTCTGACCATCGTTCAAAACATTCAATAATTCTCTTGTTTCTTCGGGTTTCGGAGTTTGTCGGTTATTTTCTTCTTGTTGTTTCAACATTTAATGGGAAACGTTAAAAATTCAGTCAATGTTTATTTCTGATATCATAACCTTCAAACTGCAGATGAGACAACCACAGCTATGCTTCTCTAGCGATCCTCGTGCGATTTTGATGTGTTTGCGGACCAAACCAACTAGAAACAACATAATTTATTGATCTGCTACCCATCATTGTGATGTTCTGGTTCTTGTTCACCTTGCCAGGGTCTTCCCCCAACAAGGGTTTGGCTTTGCTGCAAGGCAATTTGCCAGTACGATTTGAAGGAACCTCCAGTAAGTCGGGCCTGTGCCCCTGGTGGTTCTCGACTCTTGCACAGAAACTATATCTATGAACGGCACAGTCAAAAGATGATCCCACGGGAACATCCGGCTCCCCCCGGCCTGATTACCGGCGTGAATGTGTATCCTCTCTGGCAATGAAAAATGGTAAAATAAAATGTAAAGTGGCACAGTTTACGACTGGCTATGTATGAAAAGCACTTCTGGCACAATCTATGAACTGCACGGCTAGAGTCTTATGCAAAGGGGCTTCACTCAATGCAGATATAACCAGTTGCTGTCAGAGAGTCTTCCCATCTCCGCAGGGCCCACGCCCCGATCTCCTTCAGATCACGTTATCACGTGCAATAATCTGGAAAATCCTTCGTAGGAATCAACTCTCCATTAAGCGACCCACCCTACACTCTGTCCTTACCGGCCACGACTTTCCTTTTCGGATCGACGGGCCCCCCTACGCCTTCTGACGTTAATCACGTGCACTTCCCGCGTGAAGTCAGGTTAGAAAACCACCAGACTTCCTTCCCACGTCTGAACACCGCCAACTCCAAAGCGGAAGTGCAGTTCAATGTAAAGATGGCATATTGGTCAATTTTTTCTGGCCCTTTAACATTGAATTTGACGTTCGAGGTGGACGATCTTGACTTGACCTCAATCTCTTTCTTGGTAAACCCTCCAAAGAGGAGGTAGTGCGTAAGCCTGATTAAAAGTTTAAGAATTTGTAATTCGACCTTGCGGGGATAATCTTATTTCGGGCTAGAGATGTTAGCATAGTTGCCAGTTTGATGTAGTCAATTAATTGACTGTCGATTTGTTGTATTTTGGTCTGAAATCTAGATTTCTTTTGGTAACTGTCAACGTGCGGAGGATTCCAGAACAAAATACTCCGCGCCGGGGGCCTGTAGGAGAGAGCCTTGCTAACATTCGTCATCACCATCAAAAACCCTACGTAGCTAGGTTTTTTTTATTTGGAGCGAGATTAAGTAGCTACCCGTCAGTCCGCTTGATTGTTTTTTGGTACCGACTGCAGCCACAGAGGTAGGGACATTACCTCAATTACCACTGAGAGCTTTATGAGTCCCAAGGCGCTTAGCAGCCTACGTTCAGAAGGCCGGAGGTGATATCGGCGGAGACTAGATAAGATAAGTGTGTAGTCTAAGACATATTTCGTATGCTTCTATGTACACAGAATGCTTGTGTTCTTCTACATAATGTTATTGGCGTGTTATTAGTATCTTCAGCCTTGTATTAGATTGCGTGTTTTATTTCTTGCCGCGTCGTATTGATATAGATATCTTTGGAACTGTTTAGGTGTATGCATAGCTTACCAATGGTAAGCTAAATAACTGCCATATTTAATAGTGTGAATCGACTAATGCTCATAGTTTTTTTGTATATTATATTTTCTTATTCTGACAATTTAATATATATATCGTGGTATATAATAAACATTGTCGTTCTGACTGATGAACTGTCTGATTATAATCATTTTACATAATGGTACTTCATAACTGATTCGTTAAGATTTATTTATGTACAACTGTGATACGTATACTATGGTAGACGCGTACAAGGTTTAATAGCAATAGGTATTTTACTGATAACTCTTAAGTACTAGTATGATGTGACGATAGATACCTTATGCATATTGCGTTTATCATTAATTTGTTGAAATTGGTTTTGGATCTTTCGTAATCATTTGTTATATTATATTGTTACTTCCGATATGATTTAGTTCTATATTTGTGAGCATATACCAGGTTATTATTGGTTTCCAATTAAGCTCTTTTAAATTTCTTCTATATTTATATAATTTTGTTTATTGAAAGAAACACGACAACACTTGCATGTCAAGCCTAAGGAGCACCCAATAAACTTAAAACTTGCACGAACGTACCATTTTTTATTTGGTCTGAAATACCAAATCAACCAAACAAGTGTAGTTAATAGTCATTTGATTTTGAATCGCTTTTATGCTTTTAAGGATTCTCAAGACCAAGAATCTTCTAGTTTGGGTCTGCAGATTTAGCTATCTCAAACTGGTGGCGCTCTGGTCAAAAGTAAATAATTGACCCACTTCCACGCCAACGAGCAGTCGGAGCACATGTTGCGCTGGCCACATCCTTAAGGGTAGGTAGCATCTTATTTATTTTATAATTTTATATTGCTAACTCAGAGAGGGTGAACCAAACATTTGTTAAATTAAATTGTATCCCTGGAAACTTCCTGTGTTTCATATATTTTATAATGACTTTAAAAACAACAAAGACACTAGTTCATATAAAAAATGAATTTTTCATATATAAATTAATACGAGACGAGAAGAATTATAAGATAACTTAAAAAATTTCTTTGAATTTATATTTTTGTTTACTATTTCAAATTTATATATAAATGTGGAAGATATAACCTCAATGGAACACTTTATTTTTTATTGAGTAGTTTACTTCTAGGCAGGGTTTGAAACACCTTATGTTATAAACTTAACATTTTCTAAAGATATCGACGTTTAAACATATATGCATTATGGACATTTGGAAAAGCCGTAGAATCTAAATGGTTTAACTCAGAATAAAATAGATTGCATTTTTTTTAAATGATTTTTCACAGCTTTCGTCTAATTCTGAACTTTGTTGAATACATTTTTAAACAATTTATCTAATATTTTGTAATTTAAGAGTGCGATTTCATATACAACGTGTTTTAATAGTCACATAATCAATATTGCATGCTGAGACTGCCATAAAATTATTATTATTTATTTTAATTAGGGTTTATAATTCTTATGCTAAACCATTACTCATTACCATAGGATATTGCCTTGTAATTTTACAGATTGTTTGTGATTTTAATGCTAAATGGCCTCCCCAGTTATTTTTTATAGTAATTAAAATTGGCACGTACAAATCAGATAAAAGTCATATTTAATACAATTTCATTACTATTAGTATTCGCGTATAATTAAAAAATAACCACGTTGCTCTATTGTTTTAATTATAAATTGACAGCGGGTAATTACAAGCCGTATTTTAAAGTCAAGCGTTACGTTAACAGACAATTGTATAAGTATGAAGTATGCATTAAATACTTTTTATAAGCATTATTAACTGTCTGATGAAATGTATCGAAAAATTAAATATATGTTTTGCAAATGGCGGCATATATCTTTAAGTAGGCATGGTAAGATTAAATAATGAGTTGAGCACCAAGTGAAGATTTATAGCCAGAAAAATACTTAAGCTGAACGCCTTTATGATACTGAGGTTTGAAACACTAAATAAGCCCCCAACGATCCTAATTTACCGATCAGTGCTTTAAATGTACCAATGAAAGTATTTTAATACAAAATAGAAAAATAATAATTTATAAATGCGCCAGATATAGAAGCCATTGTAATATCCGAAGATGTCAATGAATCTGATGTAGATTTGGATGGTTTTGATGGACCAAAATTATTTCGTTTGCGTTGCTAAATTTGCATTGCCCGATATTTGAGGTAACACGTTAAAATTGTACTTAACTTCATAACTGGATACCTACGCATGTGTTGTAGTTATGACGTTACGAAAGGGGTTCCAAGGCAAAATATACAGATCACAAAGGAGCTCTTTGCTTCGTGAAACGGATCCAGAAGGGGTCCAGATTGTGTGAGCGCCTTCACCTAATTCATGAAGTTGCTTGAATGGACGGTTTACTACACGAAATGAAGATATAAATTATCCAGATTGCACGGGCGAAGAAAACTAAGATTACGCAATCCTCTTTCCAGATCACGAAGTAATTAAATTGACCCCACATTGGATTGAGGAGACTCTTTAGGTCATGAAATGCATACAAGAACTAGTCCAGATTACGAAAACAAAACTCACATTCAATGAAGTTGAGTGAACGGACTCACAAGCAAATGTTAGGATTGGGAAGAAGTACACTAAGATTACGCGATAATCCTTTTAATACGGACTCTTCACTTCTTCAAATAAAGATAACATTTCCAAATTTCGAAGAAAAACTGTAACATCACGTGACTTTTACTAGCATATGCAGACGATCGAGGAGACTGTCACTTCATGAAATGAAGATAAAAATAGTCTAGATTAGGAAGAAGGAACCTAAGAGTACGCAAACTTCCTTCCAATTCATGAAGTGGGCTGAAAGGTTTGTTCACTTTATAAAATGCAGTTAAAAATATACAGATTGTGGAGATGAAAATCAAGATTAGGCGATTCTCCTTCCAGTTTATGAAGTGTTCTCTTCACTTTATGAAATGTAGGGAAGTAGGTAAAAAGTGTCCAGATTGCGATGGAGAATATCTATTAGTTAATGTACTGTTTTTGAATGGACTATTTACTTGATGACAGTGCAATAGAAATCCTTGAACATTGGATCTTGTTTCACATTCATAAAGAGACTCTAATATAATCGATTCTTCACCTAATGAAATGTAAATAAACAGATTGGAAAGAAGAACGCTAATATTCTGCGATATCTTCCTTCAATCTAAGAAGTGTATGCAAGGGTCTTTCACTTAATAAAAATCTAAATTGTGAAGATGAAAGTCAAGATTACGTTATTCTCCTTCCAGTTCGTTCATAAAATGGAGGCAAAAATTGTCCAGATTGTGATAAAGAAAACCTATGCTCGTTTCATATCTCAGTTCATGTACTATGATTTGAATGAACTAATATTTACGTGATGAAATGCAGTTAAAAAGTCTTTAAGCCATAAGAAAAAAATCTGGGGTTTCTCGATTCATTCATGAAGGACCTACACATATTGTTCTGATTACGAAAAATAAAAGCTTAGTTTACGCAATCCTCTTTCAGATTCATAAAGTGACTTTAACGAATTCTTCATCCCATGAAATGTTGATAAAAGTGATTGGAAAGATTGGAAAGAAGAAATCTAACAATATGCTGGCATTCTTCCAATTCACCAAGCTGATTGAAATGGTTTATCACTTCATAAAATGCAGGTAAAAACATATCCAGACTATGAAGATTGCCCACATTTTGATGAGGAAAAATCTACGCGATTCTTCATTCAGTTCGAATACTCTTGTTTGAATGGATTATATATTTGAGGACATGAAGATAAGAAGGGTTTAGATCGTGCAGAAAAAATCTAGGATTTTCCGATGCACTTTTCAAGTCATCAAGGACCTTCATTGGAAGGACTCTTTAAGTAATAAAATAAAGATATACAGGATCATGACTGCGAAGAAGAAAGATAATATTACGCAATGTTCTTTTAGATTTTTGAAGTGAATTTAATGGATGCTTCACCTCTCGAAATAGAGTTAAAAGAATGTTGAGGTTGGGAAGAAGAAAGCTAACATTATTCGATCTTCTTTCCAGGTCATAAAGTGGATATATTGAATATTTCACTTAAAAAAATGCAGATAAAATGATCGGATTGCGAAGAGGATAGCTTAGAATCTGCGATCATTCCTCCAATTCATGAAGAAGGTTCAGTGAATTCTTCATATTGTGAAGTGGAGATAGAAAAATATCCAGATTTCGATAATGGCTTCGTAATATTTCTTCCAGTTGAAGAGGTTGATTTTGTACTTTTCTCGTTATAAAATGGATGCAAAAAGTTCCAAAATTGCGAAGAAGAGTCATGATTTTATGACTTGTTACTTCCGGTTCATAGAGTTGGATATGAAATGGGGAGCAAAATGTGGCCAGATGGCAGAGTAGAAAACCAAGATTACGCGATTTCAGCTCATGTAGTGGATTAATGAAGTGGAGGTAAAAAGTGTCCATTTGTGAAGAAGCATCCGATTGTCCTTCCACTTAATGAAGTAAATGTACATTTTGAAGTGACTTTATTGAATTCTTCACCTCGCGCAATATAGTTAGACGTATGTTTAGGTTAGGGAGAAGAAAGCTAACATTATTCTATCTTCTTTCTAGGCCATAAAGTGAATAGATTGAATTTTTAACTTTAAAAAATGCAGGTAAAATGATCGGATTGTGAATAAATAAAGCTTAGGATCTGCGATCTTCCCTCCAATTCATGAAGGGGATTCTTCATTTTATGAAATGGCGATAGAAAAATATCCAGATTTCGATAAGGAAAAGTATGGCTTCGTAATATTTCTTCCAGTTGATGAGGTTGATTCTGTACTTTTCTCGTTAAAAAATGGATGCAAAAAGCTTCTAAATTGCGAAGACGTATCATAATTTTGTGAATTCTTCCTTCCGGTTCATAGAGTTGAATATGAAAGGGAGAGCCAAATGTGGCCAGATTGCAGAGTAGAAAACCAGGATTACGCGATTTCAGGATTCAAATGGAGGCAAAAAGTGTCTATTTGTGGAAAATTAAACCATGAGCACCCAATTGTCCTTCAATTTGATGAACATCCAGTGAAGAAAATTACAATCATATTTCCCATTAATTAATTTAATATATTTTTCATTATATATCTTACCATTTCCAAGATTTATGACTCCAAGTGCTCCAGATCCCAAGAACACTGCTCCGTTATTTCCAGGAACATTTGCTGCCGCTGCGTTTACGGGAACCGCAGGAGGCGGTTGCAAAGGTATTACTGCCGTACCTAATAAAGAAATATAAATAATAAGGAATAACGTATTTACTCCAATTATGAATGTAAATGTGTGGAAATATCTGATTCGCGGTTCAACGACTTTACCACACTGAAGATGCTCCATGCTATAGTCGACGATATAAGGAAACCTATAATATTTCAAAATCATTTACGTCTACTAAATCTGATGATAATTTTAGGTGTAAATTAGGATATTAGGATTACCTGTTGGCTGTTGGGGCGCTGGATCAGAAGGTTCTTGAACTGGCTTCTCCACCGAATTGGAAAGGGCCACCGGTGCAATATTAGCTTTGGATGCAGATAAGCTATTACCTGAAACATTTAAAATTGCATTATACTAACGTAATTTGCCAGGACAGCTGTGCTGGTGAAATGCAAAGAGTAAGTCTATTGTAACATATACCTGGTTTATGCAGTATTGCACCAGATTCATTATTTTGTCGTATTAGGTTACTTATAAGCCTTGCAGTAGCGTTTGCCTTGCAGTTGCGTAAGCAACACTGTATCCTATACCAGGCCGACTCCTAATGCCTCAACTTGCAGTCTTCCTACCTCCTACTAGAGCTTTAAGGTGAATTTTGCTTATTCCCTCTCCAGATCGTGGTCTTATTCAGTTTGAGCCTTAGTTCTACTCCTTCCAAGGTTAGAAGACTGATTGTTTTATCGAGCAGTGGAACTTGGTATCCAGATTAGGGCAACTAGTTGGTGCGTTTCCAATCTGGAGAGTTTCTTTGCAGTTTTATTCAGTGCCAGAGAAAAATGGACAAGATTCAAGCATTTAGATACTGACATTCCGCATAATTTAATTCACACATAATTAAATAACATATAGATTTTTTGCTCAAAACTAGTATCCCCAGCTTGGATTAGTTCATTGAGGCATTTGGGGATTTTCCATATGCTCCAGCCCCTGACTCCCATGTTGCTAATGTAGTTGTCTGTGAGTTAGCAGGAATTGGCCCTCAGTTAGTAGGTCAGCATGTTTTTGATTCTAATCACAATATGAAGTAGTTGGCAGTTTGGGTTAGTTTACTGTGGGAAAATCATCAATTTTAGGAATTCTAAACATGAATTAGATCAGAAACCTAAGACATTATCATTATCGAGGGTACTCGATGTAAAGTTCTTAATTTTGTATCAATTTTGGCGTCAATTTTCGATTATTGCTTCAATAGCACCCACACCAAAGCTCGATGAATCTGTTGCTTGAGGTTTCCTTGAACTCGAGACAGATTATGTGGTTCATGCATGACCGTGCACCAGTTCATATTTCAATTGTAGTCTGTAATCGTTGGAACCTTGATCAGCTTGTAATGCTACCCTAACTGCTATTGATTTCTATTTACGAGGTCGTGTGAAATGTATCAGTCACACTGCCCTGTCACTAGCTCCTAGGCTACTCGTATTTAAAAGGAAATAGATAAGAATGTACTGAGAATTTCAGATATCAATTACCTATATAGCCATAGTCCATAAGTCTGTGGAAATTGCTTTACAAGTCAAAGACAAGTACATTCCTGCCACAATTATATAAAATGCTAATTCAAAGAAAAGTGACCTTTATAAATAATATGTGCTTACATGATCATAAAGCAAAACAAATTTCTGCTTTCTTTCAAATTGAAAAAATTAATACTAATAATAATGAAAAAGTTTATACATAATTCATGTAGCGAACTATCAGAAAATTGTATTAGGGGAGATACGTGTATTTATTAAAGTCGTCTGGGGAAATTTAGTATATGCCTTCTGTGATTTGAAACGGGAACATATTTATAATCTTATTACACCGATGGAAATGATGAAGAATACACAAAACCGTAAAGGTAAGAGATTAAACATCAAATTATGGTATCAAGATTTTTAAAATTGACTGTCCCAATTATTTGCGCACCCCTACCAAATCCAACCATTACAAACACCGAGAATGGAATACAATTTGCCAAATGAAAGAACCTGGACGGAAAGAATGCGGGCAAAAAATATCCTCGCATATTTAGATACTGCCACATTTTTTTCCCAATAATCCTAATTTATTTTCTGTCTAGTTTCCTATAGTGAATTTACATATTTAAATTTCCTACTTGAATACTTAATTTTGTTATTTTCCTTAATACTACTGTCTTCTATTATTTACTATTTTATTTACACAGGGAAATACGGAATACGCAATAAGTATACTATAATATTTATAATGTTTATATTTTATTCGCCTTCAAGCTATTTAAAATACGCGACAATAGGCAACAGTGCGACGTTTACTTGATTTTTAGCGGGGAGGCAGTTTCGTGATTGGTCGCAGGATATATTAAATACACTTTGACCCTAGACCAACACCTAATTTTTTTTACATATTTTAAAATTTCGGCAGCGACTTGCTTTAGCCATTGGCGTGGAAATTGCCGAACTGTGTCGTTATTTATATTATTTGGTCTGTAGGGTCTGGTGATATATAGGTTTTATCGATTTTGCAAATTCTCTTTTTTCACTAGAAAGGGGGTGTTCTATATAATAGTTTAAGCCAAAAAAGTCGGAAGATCCGCTACATTTGAACCGAAAAAATGCCCTCAAAGTTCGAGTTTTGACACAAATTTTCAGCACCACTTCACAAAAGCACTAGAAATTTAGACAAAATACATCTGAAAACCAATTGTCGGGTGAAAATATTAACTATACTCGACGCGCCGAACAGATTCACCAATCGCGGAAACAATTCGTCTTATTTTATGATTGAATCGACCCAATGTTTTGTTTTTCATTTCGATTTTTTTTATCCATATTACAAAAAATAAAAATAGAGTGTGTTAATCAAAGTTCCTACGTTTGGAATCAATGGAATAATAAAATAAGAAGAATTATTGTATCCGTGTTTTCCGTGTTTGGTGAATCTGTTCGGCGCGTCGAGTATAGGATACATTTACGTCGAACGGGAAATCTCCGTTTTATTCCGGTCCTAATTTAAAGCGACTCATAGCCATAGCCCCATTAAACAAAATTAAATTTTACTTGTAAATATCCATCCTCCTTTTTACTGTCAACTGTCACAATAACCAAAACAAAGATTTCTAAGAAGGCACACTGTTGCCTGACGTTTACTGTAGTTTCGTTAGCAAAATTCATTAGAAAAATCGTGCGCTATAAGCGCAGCTTATTCACTACCAGCTGGTCATCTTGCGGCGGCATCCTTTGATTTGGGAAAGTCAATAACCAAGTTTTGCAAATTTTAGAAGAGGGTCATGACTTAATATTGTTTTAAACGCCTGGGCATCTGAATAATACTTTTGACAGTTCGCAGTGCGTAAAATAAGTTATTTTACGCACTAGTGCGTAAAGTAAATCTGACATATTTTTTAACATATAGGGCATTGCGTAAAATAATATATTTTACGCACTAGTGTGTAAAATAATTTATTTTACGCACTAGTGCGTAAAGTAATTTAATAATATTTTTGTTTTTCATATATTTTTCGGTAGTAGAAAAAATTTTGTATGCTACTCATGTGTAAAGTACCCTTTTTTTTATACAATTTCAATTAAATTTTTTTATCAATATTCCCATTCATCCCATTACACACTTGTTGCATAAATAACTATTTTATCGTCTAAAATCCGTTTAAAACGATTTTACAACGCACAATTGTATAAAAATCCGAAATTTCCGAACCTCTCAGGGCGATAGCCGAGGCTTCGGACGAATTTGTCATGTATTTTGAAGCGAAAATTCATTTTAAATTCAACTGTGAAACTGAACCGCTCACGGCGCAGTGACCGACACTCCAACTTTCCGATTTCGATAGAGTTGACTAGCTGGTAGTGAATAAGTTGTGCTATAAGTGTCTCTACTCTATTTTTTTATTTAGGTGAATGATTTTTTTATTGCAGTAGCACATCCTATATTGCTCGACGAGTGTGTGCGAAGATGTTGATTGACACGGTTCTTGAATAGTTAGTTTGGGGAACAGATGTCCTGGGAGCACATTCGCATGTAACAGGCAAGATGTCCATTCGGCAATGCCGATCGTTTCTTCATATGTGACGTGCACGATAGCATTTAGTTAGATGTCGTGACTGTTACATAGAATCAACAAATAAGTCTTCAATTATTTTAACACTTCATGCATGGCCCTCCGCTCGCTTCTCTCGCTACGGGGGCTCAACAAACAGAAACTAACCAAGTGCTAACCAAAACTAACCCAAAATGAAAAAAAGTAAAATAAACATTTTAAGTTAGTTTTGGTTAGCACCTAGTTAGTTTCTAATTGTTGAGCCCCCGTATAGGGAGCGAAGCGAGCGGAGGGCCATGCATGAAGTGTTTAAATAATTGAAGACTTATTTGTTGATTGTATGTAACAGTCACGACATCCGACTAAATGCTATCGTGCACGTCCCATATGAAGAAACGTTCGGCATAGTCGAATGGACATGTTGCTTGTTACATCCGAATATGCGTCCTGAGAGTGAGTTCCACAGTGACGCAGTGCGCCAGACAAAGGAGTTCTTGTAAAGCGATGTTCTAGGTGTTTTCAGTTGGACGACGAACCAGCGCGCTCTTGCCGTCTATCGTGACTGTCTGACAGGCGTTGTCAGTGGCGGGATAAGGCGAGCCAATCCTGGGTACATCTGCCGTAAAAGTATCTATAAAACAGGGATTTCTCGGTCACTTGTTTGCGGTGTTTCAGACTATCCAGATTCCCGGCCAACTCCGGGTCACCGACGAGACGCACAACTCTCTTGTGAACGGAATCCAGTAGCTTTAGGGTGTGCTCTGGCGTGGCACCCCAGATGTGTGAGCAATATTCTAAGCACGGTCTTATTTGCACTTTGTAAAGCAAGAGCAACTGCTGCGGTGTATACATTTTTTGTTGCGAAATAGCGTACCAAGCTTCTGGGAGGCTGATTTTGCGACGTTAGACGTTAGCAACGTGGTCATGTCAGGAAATATTGCTGTTAACCGATACCCCCAGTAGTTTGATTGAATGAAGATGAAGGGATGGTCGATCCTGCCATAATGATATCATTGCCCGCCGTATGGTAAACGTGGCTGCTTGGATGATTGTTCAATGTGCATTTGCATTCATTCATCGGAATAAAAGAGACGCTCATTCGATTACACTATTCCTTTGTATGTATATATTCGTCAAATATTTCACTTCTTTCATGGCCCTTCGCTCGCTCCGGGGGCGTAACCAAACAAACCTAACCCAAACTAACCCAAGACATTCCCAAATGAGGAAAAACAAACTAAAACATATTTGCATTTTCGACTGACAAATTTCAATTTTTTTTAATTTCCGGCATGTTTTGGGTTATTTTGGGTTAGTTTTGTTTGGTTGCGCCCCCGAAGCGAGCGGAGGGTCATGCGTGAAGTGGAATATTAAATATACTTAAATAGTAAACAACACTGTTATTCCCCATAAGAAAATGTGCAACTTTTGGAAACACTGTGCCAGGCCCCCGGTGTCGGTTACTAAAATTTCATTATTTCCACGTTACAATTTCAATATTTTCACGTTACACCTGGGAAAGTCGTAGTGGAAGTTTGCTCTTCTAGGGCAATTTAGGCTCAAAACGCGAACATTTTTTCGGCTCAAATGTGGCGAAGCCTCCGATTTTTTTGGCTTAAGCTACTCTATAGGACACCCCTTTTCTAGCGAAAAAAAGAAATTCTGTAAAATCGACACAACCTATATATCATCAGACCCTTAATTTGATGATATCTTTGAAGATTTTTAACCTTTCTTATATTTTTCTTGCATATTTGGTGATTATTATACGCGGTTAACTAATTTTTATATATTTCGGATAACTCTCTTAACTGAACTCTCTAAATTAAAATTTTTATTACATAACAATTCCGAACGTTCTATAAAGAGCGTTTTGGAACATACTTGCTTCAATATTGCCTAACTTTTAATACAAAAATTGAATGCTAGAGAATTTATATGAATTAGCTACGATAAACCGTTTCTTTTCCAAATTAAGCCACGTCATCAATGACGTAAATACAAAACCTTCGGGAAACGAACTCTGCTTATTACTACAACATATTTATGTAATACATACAACAAATAATATCATGGAATGCTATCCTTATTATAAAAGTGAGATATTATTATATGACGTATTTTGTACTATAAGACTGCAATATAAAAAAAAACTGTAATTAATTTTAAGGTCTTAAACTAATCAATATTATCAATAATAATATGGTAAGAATAACCTCGTGCGCCTATGGGAAGGCAAGATTTTTTACGTGCTAGTCCTCTACCCCCTTCAGTCGTTGTTAAGGTTCACTCGCTTGGCGCACTATATCTCTTTACGCACTTCTATCATTACACACAAATCATAATTAACGATGATGGTATTTTCAGTATTCTTACCTTGGGGAAATGGTAGAAATGAGTCAATTCCTAAGGAATAAAGCTGAGTTTCTTGAAGTGGTACTCTCAGAGGTTCGTATGTGTATTCTGGCCCGCCTTCCGAGTAGGAATAACTGTTGACGTATGAATCTCTCCTGCTTCGGTCCTGCGAATTTTCGGCGTACGTCAGACAGACTAGGGTTGAAATGGTTAGAAAATTCTATAAAAAATACAATATGAAAATATATTTTTTATTATTTATATAATATATCTACAGACACTATAACACTATATGTTAAGTGCTTAACAAACGGTCCATATGCCAGCTTCACTCAGCGGTTTTATTTGTCTTAACGGCGTGGGTCAAAGAGTTGGCAGTTAGGTGAAGGCGCTACTTAATTTTCAACTAGGGATATATCAATGATTATTGCACATTGAAATCATGGATAAAATTTAGAAACATCTAGATACGAATAAAAGATATTAATGACAGACACAAACTTACCAAAAGAACCATCGGGATCCAATTAAACTATTTATTCAAATCTTAAATGCTTTCATAAATACTCTAAACACAACTAATTAAGTTGGGTTTATGGTATCGCCCCTAAACTAATAATAATGCATATCGTCTAGATTATCAGACTAGTAAAACAAATTAAACTTAGTTTCTAAGTTTAAGCTATGGTCTATATCTTTAAGATTGCCCAAATACTGTTTGCAAATAGCTCTCACTAACCTTGAATGACCAATCGCAGTTAGTCATAAAGTACCAAAAATTAGCAGGATTTACTAAATAAGCTAATCTAATGGTAGCGACAATGTTATATCAATAAGTAGTTAACAAAGATATAATAAATCAATGAATTATTTAAGCCGGTAATTACCTACAGAGAAACACGAAGTGAGCTCAGTTCGATTCCGGTATTAAGGCAAAAAATAAATCAATTAATTATCATAACATTAGCAAAATAAATTCTCCAGTTGAGATAATATCAGTTGCGATAATGAGTAAAATAAGTATCTTCAAGGAAAATCTGATAAGAAATGGGAGTAGATAAGTAATAGATAACCTAAAGCTGTTTATTATTAAGCTCAATGAGCAAAAACGGTCAGGTCATTGAAGAAAAGCGAGAAGTTACGGTAATAGGTATAATATGAGATAGTAAACGACCTACAGTCGTTTAATAGCAAGTTCGTTAGTCAAAACGATGAATATCGGTAATATGTACGATATAAGATAGTAAACTATCTCCAGTCGTTTAACAGTAAGTTCAGACATAAATTAAAAAAGGATCAAGCGTACTTGTGTCTTCCCACCATGTAATCACACACCTCAACAAAGGATCTCTATTTGTATAAATAGAACCGGAAACTCTCTAGGTCAGCAATGATGTTCTGCCCCACCGAAGATCGTTGTGTCACACGGAAGGTCGTTGTGTCTCACGGAAGGTCTCTAGTTGAAATATAAGTAATTTTAACCATCCAATATAGACACACTAACATGTATCAAACCTTTTTTTATAGGAAGGGTAACCACACTATTTGTCACACATCGTTATTAGGCAATAAGGCCGATAATTTCGAAAAACACAGATATAAGCACATTTGCCACTTAATTTTACGCCACAATCAGGCAGTATTTAGACATGAAGGTCAAAAATGCCAACAATAATTTTGGATAGACATACTGTCTGCTCGCCTTGAGTGCTCAGACGAGAAGACAAGACGTTGCGGGGACCGGGTCACAGAGCTTCAGAGTTGTTTTGCATTTCATTTTCAATACACGCATGGCCTTCTGCTCGCTTCGTTCGCTACGGGGCGCAACTAAACAAAACTAACCAAAACTAACCCGAATTTTTAAGAAGAAACAAACATAACTTTGAAAAAAAATGGACGGGAATCGAACCCTGGTCGCCGTATCGCAAAGAGAGCATCCAACCATTGAGCTATGAGACCACTTAAAGGAATTCGCTGGACCATAAAGACATGGTGTGTCAACAATATAATGCGCGCGCAACTCTGAGGTGCTGTGACCGGGGTTTTGGAAACGTCTACTGATGAAAAGGGCTCATCAATTCCTCAAAAAGAATATATACCACATCTGTCAAGAGGGTGCACCAAGCGGAGTCAGCCTTCGAGCGACGCAGAGCAGCATTCCTCGATACTCTATTCGGAACTAAGGTAGCAAGAGTATCGACAACACAAATCAACCAGTAAAAAGGAAAATCGCACTCCTGGATTTTGTAACATTTACAACGTTACAACTGAGGTAACCCGCCTATTTCAAATATTGTTTCATTAGACCTTACACACACACATATATATATATATATATATATATATATGTGTGTGTG
>MU183213.1:137402-152759 GCA_016904865.1 Pissodes strobi | reverse complement strand
ATATAACTGATAGGAGATTATTAGACGCATATGAAAGTATGGAAATTATTAAATGTAAGAATAGTTTAAATAGAGATAGAGGGCCTATTCCGTATAGTCCATTGTATTGGTTGATCAAGCGTGACTAGCGGGATCCCAGGATTGGTTCTGTTTAGTTCCGCTTGATTAAGCAAACAGTAGTATAAAAGGGAGTTAGGTAGATTTTAATTTTAGTTTTAATCATCTCCTGATGATGCTAACATGGTTAGCGAAACGCGCGTCGAGTGCAAATATTCTGTTTCGGTATTGTGGATAAAACTCTGTTTTAGTGCATGTTGCCGAAGGTTCCAAACCCCAACGTAGTTCTTATCAATGAAAAATTGTGTTTAAAGAGTTGTATTTGTAGATCGAGAGCCTACTTGAGATTTTGGCAGAATAAACCATGAATAATATTTGAGCAACACAAATAACCACTTCAACAATCGTTCGGTTATTATTCCCAGTTTTTTGGATATATTCGAAATAATTTGGACCAATAAGCTACTTGTTCTATTTCGCTGCAACCCACCAGTTTAGAGGCTACATTTCAAGCCAATATAATATCGAAGAGATCTTAAAATGGATTGAAAGCATGGTTGCACAAATTTTAATTTGAAATTAATTATTATTTATATATATTTAACTTTAATCTATACAACAAATGTACAAACAAACACAAAATGAAATTGCGTCATATAAAAATATTCTAATCCTAACTTGTGCAAGTACAGAACTGCAAACTAATCTATAATATTTGTTACATATTTAAATATTCTCCAATATTATAGGGCTCCAACCTAATAAGCAATTTTTTTACATTTCTTTTGAAAATACACTCAATATTATATATTTTTTATAACATTGTCCAACTTATTGTATAATTTAATTCCCATGTAATAGGGACTTTTTTCAAGTAATGTTAGTCTATGTACAGGATAACTAATATTGTTTGTTCGGGTATTATAAGTAGGGTCAAGATTAAAGTTAAATATCTGTTTATTCCTAAATACAAATAAAACGGTTTCCATTATGTACAATGCAAATATGGTAAGTATATCATTTGCTCTAAAAATACCTCGACATGACTGAATGGGAGCCATTTTATAAATTATTCTTAACATACGTTTTTGAATCACAAAGATGCCTTGTGCCCTAAAGTTAGAAGCCCAAAAATTATATCATATCTAAGTATACTTTCGAAGTATGCAAAATACAGTTATTTCCTAGCCGATTCATTAAGGTATTTTGTAACTAAGCGGACGCAATAGCAAATTTTATTGCGTCTGTTACTAAGGTGTTCAATGTGATAAGACCAATCTAAATATTCGTCAATATGAATACCTAAAAATTTGGTGCTGCTGCATAACGTGAACCTATTATCGTGAACAATAATTGATTCTGGTATTGGTGTAACCCAACAATAAATTGGTATCATCAGCATACTCGGTTAGTTCTAAATTTGGGATATTAATTTCAAAGTTAATGTCATTTGAAAAAATTATGAATAAAACAGGTCCAAGAATACTTCCCTGTGGGATACCTACTGTATTCTGGGATATCCCCGATTTATAACAAATCACATCCCTTTGTACTATAACTCTCTGAGTTCGTTCATTTAAATAGGACCTAAACCACTCCAAGGCGCGACCCCTGACCCCGTAAAGCCTCAACTTTTGTAAAAGTACATTTCTATCCAGACAGTCAAACGCCTTTGAAAGATCCAAAAATATTCCAAGAGCCATGTTGCCCTCCTCCAGGTGTCTCAAAATTGCCCGAGTGAATTGAAAAACAGCCGTTTGAGTTGACCGCTCTTCAAGATATCCATGTTGGTTGTTCGAAAAAATATTACACTCTTTCATGAAATTCATTAGCCGCTTGCACATCACAAGTTCAAACAACATTGAGAATCCAGGAAGCAGACTGATAGGCCTATAGTTATTGATATAACTCTTATCACCTTGGTTTTTATACAAAGGCCTGACTGCTGACAACTTCAAAGGTTCCGGAAAGACACCCTCTCTGAGTGAGTTATTTATTATGTAGCAAATGACATTTGTGATCGCCGGAATAATTTGACGAATGAGACTTTTGGGTATTTCATCACCTCCAAAGCTATGCTTATTTTTAATTTTTTTGGTTAACTCTAATATCTCATAATTACTATTTGCTATAGGTTTACTGCGCAACGTAAAATGTTTTGTATCAGTCCGTTTAAAGAAAGCACCTTGTAGCAACTTCGAATACCTGACACTATCCAACTTTATACTAATGGTACTCAATTTATTAAAAATTGCTCTATAGCTACCACTAACCCATTATTGTTTTTAAACCAATAAGAAGTGAAGTACGCACATATGTGGGTCAAAGAGGTTGCCGTGTTGTTGATATCTCCGTAGAATGTATTGAGAGACATCAACAGGCAGATAACACAGAAGCCTCTTTGACTAATATAAATTTTTTATATTTTTAAGGTTAAAAAGCTCCATCAGTCAGAGCAGTAAATTTCATCTACTAAAACGTAAAAGGGTTACAGTAGATTTAAAAAAAATAATTATTAGAAAAATCGATTTTCAAAACAAAGAAATAATTTTATAATGAGAATGAGGAATAATTTATCTAATAAAAATTTAAAAGAGAGATCAAAGAAAAATCACACTAGAACACACATAAAGAAATAAGGGGATTTTTTTAGATAAATCCATGAAGAGAAATAAATTTTTCCTAGACAAAAACGGAGGATTTGACTCTATTGCAATAAATTTTGTAAAGAAAAATTGATATTCGCAGTGAAATTATTGATTTTTCAAGTTTAAAGGCGAGCCCAGTTTCACCAACAAGTGATACTTTTCGTCTGCAGGGATTATGCCATAAATGACGAAGAAAATTGCTGATTTTCGGAATCATATTTTTGGAAGGAAAACATTATTAAAAATACGTTCGAACTTGCTTTAATCAAATTTGGCTCTATTCCAGTAACATCACTATAAATCAAAAAATTGGAATTGCTTGCAAATGGAAGAATCCCAGGGTTTAATGACAGATTCATCAACAAGCGATGCTTTTCGTCTACCAAATGACCTGACTTGACTTGACGATAAAAAAAATTGTTTGTTTAATATACTTATGAAAAAGGCGTTAATAAAGAAATGAAAGAAATATGGACAGTGCTTGATAATAATATTGAAGACGAAAACGATTACTGATTTTCGGAAACATATTTACGAAGAAAAACTCAAAACCATTAAACACATCCTTGAACTCGCTCTAATCAAATTTGGCTCTAAAAAGATTAAACAAAATAACTCAATTTAGAGAACACTCTAATATTTATTTGCCGGTGGACGAATTCTAAGGTTTAAACGCAGTTGCACCAACAAGTGATCCTTTTTTCTGCAGGAATTGTACTACGAAAATTTTAATCCCGTTTAAGGGATACAGCCGCTAATGTTTTAATGTTATTTTTTAATTACTTTTGTGAGACAAGAATAATACAAAAATTACGGTATGTGCTCAAGACTTAAAGCATATGTGGAACGTTGATTATCACCACTTACGGTAATGGGGACATGCATACTAGGAATATAGTTTGTATGAAACCGTGTTGAAAAGTTCAAATATACTATACGTATCTTTGATAAGTACCAATTAAGAAAATTATCTCACGAACCGTTTAGACAATTTTGAGAAGTACCTACCTAATGATGGTTAACATTGTATTATAACATTTTAATACCAATACTATTTGAAGCAAATTCCGAGGGTGCCCGTGAATGGAAAAATGGTACCAGTAGCGTTGATGAGAAACTTGGCCGATAAGTTGGGTAGTAGTTTTGAAATATCACTGGTATCTATGGCTAATAGACGACATAATTCGGACATAAGCTAGCAGCTTATATTTTAATAAAACTTGACATGGCCATATTAAAATCAAATTATCACTACTTATTTACCATGTCGTACTTTTACTCGTTCTTGACCAATTTGTTTTACACCGCTACCCAAAAATTAAATCTACATTACTAAGTAATAATTATTACTAGTTAGGGGAGGTTGGGGAAATGCTGTGTATTGCTTCAATACAAAACTTCCATTTTGAGAATATTAAATCTGATTTTATATTTAATAAAGTAAAATTTCTAGGTTCTAAAAATATTATAATTTCCTTGAGTTATCCATACTACTAGTAGAAAATCAAATTTTTCTTTCACCAGTGGCATAGTTATATCAATGTGTTTTCTTCATAAAAATAGGCTGATCCTATTTCTCTTCAATGTTTATATTGTGTTCTCAAAATAACCGTGCGTTAAAACTACCTATTTAGATTGTAAATTATGTATAAAAGCTTCCCATTATATTCAGTTTGAGGGAGAGACAGCTGATGTTAGATTTTTAAATAATACAGGCGAATTTAACAATAATTGCCAGCAAAAAAAATAATGCGAGAGAAATCTGTTATTTCAGACATACATGCCTTAGAAGTACCTATTTAACTTGCAAATTATGTATGGAAACTTTCGATTAGATTCAATCCTTATTTTCAGTTTGAGGCAGAGGCAGTTGAGGTTGGGTTTTTTAAACTGACTGACAGATATTAATGGATTTCCTGGTGAAATTTAACTCTTTATGAATTTACGGGCAGCACTTAGGAAATATCCTGTATATTAATCTCTTTAAAAAGTTCGAAAAATTTAATATAAGGTAAGTACTACATCTGTACCAATTTTAATAAAAAAAAATCTGTTTGAATAGTACTTCTATTGTTCAACTTAATATTATAACATTTTAATTGAAATAAGTAAACGATATATAAATGGTATAGGTTGGTGTCTTCTTCTTTGAATAAAATGTTCTCTACAATCAAAATTGCGCGGTAAGTATGGTACTAAATAAAAATTGTTACCTACACTGTAACATTGGCAGAAGACATAACCAACAGTAGAGGCCCTCTCCAGCCAATCAGTAAATAATTTATATATAGACACGTCTAGGTGGAAATTTAAGCATGTTCTTTACCTCACCTTGTCCAGTTTCGCTCTAGTCTCCCCTGAAACAATCAGGAATAAATAAGCGTTTTAAAATTCGCACTAGTTAAGTTTCTTGCCTCTGACATATACCTTAATTATGAAACGTGGTAACGAGATCAATTATTTGGGTTACATATGTATTACACAATGTACTAAGTGCCACCAAGCAAATAGAAATGCAGAAAAAATTGCATCCAAAAATTGCAGGAAGAGAAAATATCTCGAAATAAAATACCTCAAATAAAGTAGAATTAATTGAACAAACGCAAATATTCGAAACATCCTAATTATTAATTCAAAATAAAATTCATCGAAACCGCAATGGTAGATTGAGTCACAATTTATCGAACAAATCTAACCCAAGGTTAAAAAATAAAACAAAAAGATAGGGCAAAGTTTACCAAAATTATCCTAAATGATTCCAATATTTTTCGGTATATATAAGTTGCTCCCAACTGACCTAGGACCTTTCGTGAGACATAACGGCCTCCGTGGGGCAGAACTTCCTTCCGCTGCTTGTTTATGCTGACCTAGAGAGTTCAAGGTTCAATTTAGCCAGCTAGAGGCCTTTTGTCGAAGTGATACGAATACATGGTGGGAAAGTAACGTCCCAGGAAGCGCCGGTAGATTCCACGTCTGCAAGATTCTGTCTTGCAGACTCGATCCCTTTTTAAATTTATGTCTGGAGTCTTGGGGATCGGTTGCTATCGTACCTATTACCGATATTTATTGTTTTGATTAATAATCTTACTGTTAAACTACAGGACATCGTTTGCTACCTTATGTTGTACATATTACCGATATTTAACGTTTTGACTAATGAACTTTCTGTTAAACGACTGTAGGTCGTTTGCTATCTTATATCGTGCATATTACAGTTACTTAAGGTTTTTGATTAATGAACTTGCCGTTTTTGCTTATTGAGCTTACCGATACACAGCCTTAGCTTATCTATTACTGTGTATCATATTTATTCCTGTTTCTTATCATATTTTCCCTGGAGATACGTTTTCTATCCATTATCACAACTAATACTATCTCATTTTGCTAATGTTATGATAATTAATTGATTTTTTTTACTGTAATTGGCCGTAAGCCTCATGGCGGTAAATTGTATCAGATAACTACAATTTGTCACTTTTATTTTTCGCCTTAATCTTGGAATCGAACTGAGCTCACTTCGTGCCTCTCTGTAGGTAATTATCGGCTAGATACATATATACTTGCTTTCATTCAATTAATATATCTTTATTTACTACTTATTGATGTAATATTATCGCTGTCATGGGATTAACTTAGATTAGATTGTTTAGTAAATCCTGCTAATGTTTGGTACTTTATGACTAACTGCGGTTGGTCAGAACCTGAATGATTCAAGGTTAGTTAGAGCTATTTCCAAACAGTTATTGGGTCATCTTAAGGGTAAAGTTCAAAAGTTAGAAACTTAGTTTAATTTGTTTTACTAGTCTGATCATCTAGACGATATAAACATCTCCTCATTGGTTTAGGGGTGATACTTAATTAATTGGTTTAGAGTGCTTATTAAAGCATTTAAGATCTGAAAAAATAATTTAATTGTAATCTCGAAGTTTATTTGGTAAGTTCGTGTCAAAAGTGCCTGTCATTATTACCTTTTATTTCTAAATCTCACAATATTCTTATCTAAGGTATGGCTCTAAATTTTACTGCCCTAATTTCAACGTGCAAAAATCATTGATATATCCCTAGTTGAAAATTAAGTAGCGCCTTCACCTAACAGCCTACTCTTCGATTCACGCCTTAAAAAAATAAACCGCTGAGCGAACCTGGCCTATCGACCATTTGTTAAGCAATTAACAAATAGTGTTAGAGTGTCTGTAGACATATTATATAAATATTAAATATATTTTCATATTTTTGTTCATTTCGTTTTAGATTATTTTATTCTTTCAATGAATTGTGTTCTAGGTAGGTGGATCAAACCGTATTTGCTCGAATTTAATGTGTACAGGGTGTCCCAAATTCGAGCCTCATCATTGGGATCTCGGAAACTAGAAGAGATACGAGGTCGACTAAATGGAGGCAAAGTTGTGCAATTTGATGCTGATCAAAATGCCATCTTAAAAGTTTAAAAAATCCGAATACTTACGAAGATATTTGGAAAAAACCGAATATTCGCGATTTCATTTTAATTTTTTTTTTACTCTATTTGAATAGATATAAATTTTACATTCTCATTGCTACTTTTTCTGTTCTACAAGATGGTGTATATCAGGTTTTCAAACCAACGTTTCGTCTTTGAGCTGCCATCATCAAGTTTGTTTTTTTAAATACGGCCCTGGATTTTTTATTACGGATTTTAAGAGCATCTAAAGTCCCAAAACCAATGATATATCGCACTGATTTGAAAACTTATATTAATGGCATTTTCCATAAGACCTCATGTGTTAGAGAGAGACAGAAAACATATTTTGATAAGATTTTACCAGGAAATTATTAAAATGATTTTTTCGAATAAGTGCGATACACCATTGCTTTTGGGACATTAGAAGCTCTTAAAGTCCGTAATAAAAAATCCAGGGCCGTATTTAAAAAAACAAATTTGATAATGGCAGCTCAAAGACGAAACGTCGGTTTCAAAATCTGATAACACCATCTTGTAGAATAGAAAAAGTAACAATGAGAATGTGAAATTTATTTTGTTATATCTATTCAAATAGAGTCATAAAAAAATAAAAACGAAATCGCGAATATTCGTTTTTTTCTAAATATCTTCGGAAGTATTCGGAATTTTTTAACTTTTAAGGTGGCATTTTGATCAGCATCAAATTGCGCAACTTTGCCTCCATTTAACCGACCTCGTATCTCTTCTAGTTTCCGAGATCCCAATTATGAGTCTCGAATTTGGGACACCCTGTACATGTTAATAACGAAACTAACACATACTAACATTAGTAACTAAGTCTAACCCAAACTAACCAAATCTGATGTATAAATGTCTATAGGTATTTTGATATGTAATAAATTATGCACCATACCTAAAGTTCTTTCTTTTTGACTAGAAGCTCTACTTTCGATTAACTGAACTTTCGATCAATAAATTGTACTTTAGATAAATATTGATTCAATCGATTATGTTCCACTACTGTTATTCGATCGATTTGTCGTATAATATGAGAAAATATATCACATGAACCATCAAAATTAAGAGGCATGTATAAACGTCGATTTGCGAAATGGATACATTTGAAAAAAAAAAATTCTCTTTCAGGTCCTACACACATTTTATATGGAATATTCTTATACTAAAGATCAGTTGTTTTCAAAATGTTAAGGTCTTTGATATTTTTTAAACCCCATCATTTTACCAATTTGTGTCCACCTTACCAATTAATTGTAATTTTTATTTATAGAACTTTCTTACCATTTCAACACTGGTCTGTTTGACGTACGCCAATAATTCGGAGGACCCAAGCAGAAGCGGTTCTTACCTAAACACTTTTTCCTACTCAGAAGGCGGGCCAGAATATACATACGAACCTCTGAGAATACCACTTCAAGAAACTCAGCTTTATTCCTTAGGAATTGAGTCGTTTCTACCATTTCCCCAAGGTAAGAATACTGAAAATACCATCATCGTTAATAATTATGATTTGTGTGTACTGATAAAAGTTCGTAAAGAGATAAAATTTCATCGTCGGTGTTTGTAATCGTTGGATCTTGTTGTAGGGGTACTCAGATTAATTGGGCCTATTTTAAAAATCTTTTTACCCTAATTTGATGCTTAATATTGTATTTTGTATTTAAGACTGTAGAGCCTAAATCCAATTGTTTTTCATGGCAATGACACACACATTAAAGGGAGATCCTATGGCACTCGACGAGCGGTGTATGAGCGAAGATGTTGATTGACACGTTTCTTGAATAGATGTAGGTTACAATTTGGGGGAATCATATGTCTTGGGAGTGAGTTTCACAGTGAGGCAATGTGCCAGACGAAGAAGTCCTTGTAAAGTGATGTTCTAGGTGTTCCCAGTTGTACAACGAAGAAATGCGCTCTTGCCGTCTGTCGTGACTGTCTGACAGGCGTTGCTGGGGCGAGATATCCTAGGAACATCTGCCGTGAAAATATCTGTTAAACAGGGATATCTGGGCCACATGTCTGCGGTGTTCCAGACCCTCCAGATCTCGGGTCAACTCCGGGTCGCCGACGAGACGCACAGCTCTCTTCTAAATGGAATCCAGCAGCTTTAGGTTACGCTTCGATGCGGCACCTCAGATGTGTGAGCATGGGCGTAGACAGGATTTTTTCTCAGGAGGGGCGAGCCGTAGACAAGGCCGCAGTAGTGGCACCTGAAGCGGAAAATTTTGGGGGCCACGCCCAATATTTACACAAAAGTCATAAGTCGGTTGAGTTCCCAGGGGGGGCCACGGCCCCCCCTGGCCCCTACCTGTCTACGCCCATGTGTGTGAGCAATATTCTAAGCACGGTCTTATTTGCGTTTTGTAGAGCAAGAGCAGCTGCTGCGTTGTATACAGTTTTTTGTTGCGAAATAGGGCACCAAGATTCTGCGAGGCTAATTTTGCGATGTTAGCAACGTGGTCATGCCAGGACATATTGCTGTTGACCGAGATACCCAGTAGTCCGATTGACGATGAAGAAGGAATGGTCGATCCTGCCATAATGATGGCAGGGCCCACCGTATTGGCTTTCTTGGAAACGTGGCCCCTTGGGTTTTTGTTGCATTGAACTGGACCAAATTTCTGTCGCCCCAAGTTTGAACTTTCTCCAGCTGCAGAGAGACGCTGGCTGTCCGAACGACGGCAATTTGTTGAGCAATCCGCTATGCCAAACTCTGTCGAATGGCCTTGAAATATCCAGCGCAATCGCTGGAGATTCTCCACAGTTCTCAGTTGTCCCACTCCATATATGAGTGACATAGGTCGATCTCTCTTTGCTAAATGTCACACACACACAAACTTTTTAATTTATTGATCATCACGTGTATCATAATTTTATGGTCCTATAAAAAATGAACACTTAGTTATAAATAAACTAGTTTCTAAAATCCGAAAACCACATACAAAAAACTATTTTTGGTGAAGACATTAAACTTTGAAATTTACCTAAATATCTATAAATTTTTTCTAAGTTCAAGTGTCCAGCAGTTTATTTACGATTAATAAAACATCTGTAAAGACATCAAAATTTGGAATTGAGAAATCTAAAACCTATGCATGTCTTAATGATTCGGCGATTTCCTGCAACATAAATGTGAACAAATAAACAAATTAAAAAAAAACAAATTCAGGAAATAAAACTTCTATGTTGTATTGACCTTGCGTTGAAATTGTTCATTCCCAAGAAACTAGATCGATGTTTTACAAGGGCATGTTTAGCAAAAATGCTGTTGATACTCTTTAATCTTTCTGGCAATATATTAAATATTTTTCCTTGAGAAATTCCCATATTAAGCCCTTAAGATTCTGATTCTGTATTTCTAAGTTTATGCAACAAAAGGTCATGCCGAACATAGATCAAAGTTCAAACACAAAGTTTTGTTAAATTGGTTCTTATAATGCTGCTTTCATTAAAAAAAAAACCTTTTTGAAACATATAGTATTGAAAAACTCCCAAATTAAGCTAAATTGTGTCGGGCTAAAGATGCTGTTAGTAATTATAAATTGATTTAAAATTTCTCAAAATAGCTTTGGGAATACGGATTTTGTTTCCAAATAATGAGTTTTGGACTAGCATTTGTAGGAACCACTGGCAAAAATTTTAAAGTAGTTATATGGGACAAGAGCTTCAAGCTCGTAGTAGTCGCAGGGTTATTTACTACTGCATTCAGGCCTGCTTCCTCGACTTCAGGAGTTCTAATAGTTCTATTTTCTCCTGCTAAATGAAACGATTTTTTAAATATTTCATTTTGACATAGTCGATTATCTACATCTTTGAATGTTCGTGGGTCAGGCAATATTCGGTTTGGATGTCTCTGCTCATAGAGACGTCTAGCTCCATAAGAATTGCCATTGGCAAGGCCATAGATTATATGCATTTCTGCATATGTTTGATCTCTGAATTCAACCAACATAAAACAGCTCAGAAAAACTCCGGTAATGTCACCCAAAAGTTATTTATTACATATAGTATTGGAAAACTCCCATAATTTTTTTTTGTTACGCCATTAAAAGTTGCTATTTCTGTGGATAATTTATAGTTTTTTCTTTATAAAAACTCAAAGGAGTTCAATAATAATAAAAATTGGGACATAAAATTATACAAACAACACATTTAACATATTGTTAACAAAACCAACTAGTACTCACACTGGTTTTCTGAATTTAAACAAAAATCCATTTAAACCAGGCACTTAGGTACCTAACAAAGATCTCCAAATATTTCAGAACCATAAAAATATTAAAGGAACAAACATACAATCAAGATCTTTCAGTACTTACAGTACATTAAAAAAACTAAATTTTAATCTGGAGGTTATAGGAGACTTGCTATTTTGCAATACTGGAAAAATATGGATTTTAGCGAAAATGATAAATGCATTGAAACTAAAGGAAAATCGGTAAAAATATGTTTTTGCAAGACAAGTTTTAACAAAATATACCGTCGTGACATTTTAATGTGACAATATTATAATGTTAGTAAAATTCGTAAGTTGTACTAAATTCTTACAATTTATTATACTGATTTGTGGCAACACTGTTAAGACTCGAAAGGAACGTACACAGTGCGGCGCGACACT
The DNA here is from genome assembly GCA_016904865.1 of Pissodes strobi. NCBI lineage: Eukaryota > Metazoa > Arthropoda > Insecta > Coleoptera > Curculionidae > Pissodes > Pissodes strobi. The sequence continues at coordinate 140,977 of MU183213.1, read as the reverse complement.
TCCGCTTCGTTCTCGGTGGAGTCAGCACGTGTCGGGTCGCAGCTCTCTTATCGCCATTTTGGGTAACACGTGGCAATTGGTCTCCCAAGGAAGAATCGGACGTCCTAGTCAGCGTCGTTTGTGCCGCTCAGATTTGTAGCCAGTGAAAATACTCATTAACGCGGGCCGGTACCCAGACCTGGGGGAACCGGATGTTCCCGTGGAATCATTTGTATCTGTGCCTGCAATAGCTTATAGTGTCGTGCAAAAGTCGGGAATCACCAGGGGCACAGGCTCGTCTTACTGGAGGTTCCTACCACATTTGCCCCTCAAACTGGAATAACGTTTAACGCAAGCAGAAGGGTAGCTCTGCCCGTCTCTAAGCGCCGAAGGAGGGGTGTGCTGGCAAATTGCCTTGCAGCCTCCTCAAAATAAGGGCACTAGAAACAAACATACGGTGCGGCTCGGAGCTTACAACGTACCAAGCGATGTTGTCAAATCGAAAGAAATTATCTGGTAACTTCGCTTTATAAATTCTCGATAACTTTCTTGTATAATTCCCCAAATGGGAACTTCAACGAGAGCGAACTTTATCGTAAATTATGGATTTTAATCATATTTATGTATTATTTTTTCTAAATTAATTATTTCGACTACTCTTAATTTGCATCGATGACTATTTTTGCAAATAAATCAAAAACGACAACAGATACGAGAATAATGAATAATTATTTTTTTTGTTGTTTCAAGGATATAATTATCATAGGTAGTGAGTAAAGTATTTCATAACCTACTATAGATAAATTAAATTATAGAAATAGGTGCACACACAATATTTTAAATATCATTGTGCACCGGAGTGTTAGCAGTTGGAGCATTATACCTACACATATATTATATTTAAGAAGTACGAATGTTGTTGACTTTGGTGTCCAGAATGTATTTATTCATGTTATTGCTGCTAATAAATAAATAAATAAAAATAAAAAAATAAAAAAATAAAAAATATGTGAAGAGAGGAACAAAAATTCAAGTGTCATATCAAAATTCATATAGGGTACTTGAAAAAAATTTCCAAAAGGTAAAATGGTATGTGATCAAAAAAAAGGCAACACTGCGACCAAAGATATTGACATTTTGTTGTAAAGGTTGTTAATGATAATAAGTGTTCCAAACTTGAAATAACTCGGGAAGAACATAAGGGCAAAAACGCAAAATACAAGAAACAAATACATTTTGCCATCCTGTATAACGAAAACAACACGTTTCTGACCATGTATATATTGAAATATTAGTTAATACCCTGTATATCCTTCCTTTATGGTTCCCTTTGATTTTACCTATTCCTATACATTTACACTTTTCTACATTTGTATCTGCATCTTTTCCAACGGTGCAATAAGATTATAAATATATTCCTATTTCAAATAACATAAGATATATAATACATTTCCCCAGACGACTTTAATAAGTGCACTTACCTCTCCTAATACAATTTTCTGATAGTTTGCTTCATGAATTATGTATAAACGTTTTTTTTTTCATTATTATTAGTATTAATTTTTTCAATTTGAAAGAAAGCAGAAATTTGTTTTGCTTTATGATCATGTAAGCATATATTATTTATAAAGGTTTCCTTGAATTAGCATTTTATATAATTGTGGCAGGAATGAAAGTACATGTCTTTAACTTGCGAAGCCATTTCCATAAACTTATAGGCTATGGCTATATAGGTAATTGATATCTGAAATTCTCAGATCAATGCCTGTCATTCATATCTATTTCCTTTAAAATACGAGTTGTCTGGTAACTAATAGCAGGGCAGTGTGACTGATACATTTGCACATGACCTCGTAAATAGAAATCAATAGCAGTTAGGGTAGCATTACAAGCTGCTCAAGGTTCCAATGATTGCAGACTACAATTGAAATATGAATTGTTGCAAATTCATGCATGAACCACATAATTTGTCTCGAGTTCAAGGAAACTTCAAGCAACAGAGTCATCGAGCTTTGGTGAAGGTGCTATTGAAGCAATAATCGAAAATTGACGCCAAAATTGATACAAAATTAAGAACTTTACATCGAGTACCCTCGATAATGATAATGTCTTAGGTTTCTGATCTAATTCATGTTTAGAATTCCTAAAATTGATGATTTTCCCACAGTAAACTAACCCAAACTGCCAACTACTTCATATTGTGATTGGAATCAAAAACATGCTGACCTACTAACTGAGGGCCGATTCCTGCTAACTTACAGACAACTCCATTAGCAAACATGGGAGTCATGGGCTGGAGCATATGGAAAATCCTCAAACGCCTCAATGAACTAATCCAAGCTAGGGATACTAGTTTTAAGCCAGAAATATATGTCATTTAGTTATGTGTGAATGTGTGTAAAATTATGCGGAAGGTCAATACCTAAATGCTTGAATCTTGTCGATTTTTCTCTGGCACTGCACAAAACTGAAAAAAACTCTCCAGATTGGAAACGCACCAACTAGTTGCCCTAATCTGGATACCAAGTTCCACTGGTCGATAAAGCAATCAGTCTTCTAACCTTGAAAGGAGCAGAACTAAGGCTCAAACTGAATAAGACCACGATCTGGAGAGGGAATAAGCAAAATTCATCTTAGAGCTCTAGTAGGAGGTAGGAAGACTGCAAGTTGAGGCACTAGGAGTCGGCTTGGTATAGGATACAGTGTTGCTTAAGCATGACGCATATGCTGCAGCTGCAGAATGACAGGCAAACGCTACTGCCAGGCTTATAAGTAACCTAATACGACAAAATAATGAATCTGGTGCAATACTGCATAAAACAGGTGTAAGTTACAACAGACTTACTCTTTGCCATTTCACCAGCACAGCTGTCCTTCTGGCACATTACGTTAGTATAATGCAATTTTAAATGTTTCAGGTAATAGCTTATCTGCATCCAAAGCTAATATTGCCCCGGTGGCCCTATCCAATTCGGTGGAGAAGCCAGTTCAAGAACCTTCTGATCCAGCGCCCCAACAGCCAACAGGTATTCCTAATATCCTAATTTACACCTAAAATTATCATCAGATCTAGTAGACGTAAATAATTTTGAAATATTATAGGTTTCCTTATTTCGTCGAATATAGCATGGAGTAACTTCAGTGTGGTAAAGTCGTTGAACCGCGAATCAGATATTTCCACACATTTACATTCATAATTATTGGAATAAATACGTTATTCCTTATTATTTATATTTGCTTACTTACTTATTTTTTTATTAGGTACGGCAGTAATACCTTTGCAACCGCCTCCTGCAGTTCCTGTAAACGCAGCGGCAGCAAATGTTCCTGGGAATAACGGAGCAGTATTTTTGGGATCTGGAGCACTTGGGGTCATAAATCTTGGAAATGGTAAGATTTATAAAGAAAAATATATTTAATTAATTAATGGTACATTTTTTCACTGAATGTTCATCAAATGGTATCGGGTGCCCATATGGTTTCATTTTCCACAAATGGACAATTTTTATCTCAATTTCATTAACCCACTTCATAAGCTGAAATCGCTCAATCTTGGTTTTCTACTCTGCAATCTGGCCACATTTTGCTCCCCATTT
>MU183213.1:123264-137392 GCA_016904865.1 Pissodes strobi | reverse complement strand
ATCTTGGTTTTCTACTCTGCAATCTGGCCACATTTTGCTCCCCATTTGATATTCAACCCTATGAACAGGAAGGAAGAAGTCATAATATTATGAATCTTCTTCGCAAATTAGGAACTTTTTGCATCCACTATATAACGAGAAAGGTACAAAATCAACCCCTCAACTGGAAGAAATATTACGAAGCCATACTTTTCCTCATCGAAATCTGGATAATTTTCTATCTTCATTTCATAAAATGAATCCTCTTCATGAATTGGAGGAAAGATCGCAGAACCTAAGCTTTACTTGTTCGTAATCCGATCATTTTATCTCCATTTTTTAAAGTTAAAAATTCAATCTATTCACTTTATGGCCTGGAAAGAAGATAAAATAATGTTAGCTTTCTTCTTCCTAACCTAAACATGCGTCTAACTATATTTCGCGAGGTGAAGAATCCATTAAATTCACTTAAAAAATCTAAAAGAACATCGCGGAATCTTACTTTTCTTCTTCGGAGTCATGATCCTGCGTATCTTTATTTTATTACGTGAAGAGTCCTTTCAATGTAGGTACTTCATGAAATGAAAGGTGGATCGGAAAATCATAGATTTGTTCTTTAGGATCTTAAGCCTTTTTACCTCTAGGTCTTCAAGTAAATAATCCATCAAACAGAAGTACATGAACTGAATGAAGATTCACGTAGGGTTTTCTCATCGCAATCTGGACAGTGTTTGTCTTCATTTTGTTTTCAACAACTTAAAGGATAATCGCCTAATCTTGATTTGTTTTTATCTGCATTTTATGAAGTGAGAAACCCTTTGATAATGTAAGCTTTCTTCTTCTTAATCTAAACACACTTTTATCAACATTTCATGAGAAGAAGAATTCATTAAAGTCTCATAAATCTGAAAGAGGATCACGTAAACTTTTTCGCAATCAGAACACTATGTATCTCCATTTCATTGCGTGAAGTGTGTTTTCAATGTAAGTCCTTCACGAAATGGATGTTGGATCGGAAAATCCTAGATTCTTCTTCATGGCCTAAACACATTCTTGACTGCATTGCATCAAATGAATAATTTATGATTCAAACCATAGTATATGAACTGAAATATTAACTGCATAGGTTTTCTTCATCGCAATCTGGGCAGATTTTGCCTCCATTTCATGAAGGAACCGGAAGGAGAATCACGTAATCTTGATTTTCATCTTCACAGTCTGAATTTTATGAAGTGAAAATCCCTGGCAATACACTTCATGAACTGAAGGAAGATCGCATAAATTATCTTTCTTCTTTCCAATCTAAATCTAAAGAGGATCGAGAAATTCTAGATATCTACTTCAGAATCTAAATACTTTTTATCTTCATTTCATCAAGAAAATGAACTGATAGAAGAATCTCGCAGATATTCTTCTTCGCAATCTAGATACTTGTTACCTCCATTTCGTAAAGTGAAAAGTACTCTTCAATGTAGGTGCGTAGTTACCAAGATTATTGAAAAGGCATGTATTTTGCTTTTTATGGCTATATTTAATTTTTGTGCTATGTTTCATCCAGGCTTGGCTAGGGCTTAAATCGGTTTCAGCGGGTTCCGAGTTTCAACCGTAAGTCTCCAAGAAAATAAATCACATAATATTAGATTTTACTTTCCACTCTGAACACACCTTTATCTATATTTCAGTAAGTGAAAAATTTGATAAAGTGAAGAATACACTTCATAAACTGGAAGAGACCATGGCCCGGAAGAAGGAACGCATAAGAGTCTTTCTTCACAATCATCTCCATTTCATGAAGTAAAGAGTCCATATCAAAAGGATTGACGCATAATCTTAGTGTACTTCTTCCCAATCCGGGCATTTGCTAACCAACTTCATTGAATGTGAGTTTCGTATTCTTACATGCATTTCATGAACCAAAAGGGTCTCCTCCATCCCCTATACCGTCAATTTAGTTACTTCATAATCTGGCAAGAGGATTGCCTAATCTTAGTTTTCTTCCCTTTGCGGTCTGGATAATTTCTAACATTTCGTGTAGTAAACCGTCCATTCATACCACTACAAGAATTAGGAGAAAGTTCACACAAGTATCCTCCTTCTAAGCAATCTAGGCCCCTTCTGGATCCATTTCACGAAGCAAAGAGCTCCTTTGTGATCTGTATCTATATTTTCCCTTGGAACACTTTTCGTAACGTCGTAACTACAACACATTAGTCTGTATCCGGTTATGAAGGTAGGATCAATTTTAACGTGTTACCTCAAATATGGAGCAATGCAAATTTAGCAACGCCAAAGAAATAATTTTCTTCACAATATGATCCATCAAAACCAAATCTACATCAGATTCATTGACATCTTCTGATATTAAAATGACTTCTATATCTGGCGCATTTATAAATTATTGTTTTTCTATTTTGTATTAAAGTTCATTGTTACATTTGGACGACTGATCAGTAAATTAGGATCGTTGGGCGCATATTTAGTGTTTCAAACCTCAGTATCATAAAGGCGTTCAGCTTAAATATTTTTCTGGCTATAAATCTTCACTTGGTGCTCAATTTTTATAAAGCTATTGCTCATTATTTAACCTTACCATGCCGTCATTTGCAAAACATATATTTAATTTTTCGATTCATTTCATCAGACAGTTAATATTGCTTATAAAAAGTATTTAATGCATACTTATACAATTGTCTGTTAACGTAACGCTTGACTTTAAGATACGGCTTGTAATTACCTGCTGTCAATTTATAATTAAAACAATAGTGCAACGTGGTTATTTTTTAATTATACACGAATACTAATAGTAATGAAATTGTATTAAATATGACTTTTATCTGATTTGTACGTGCCAATTTTAATTACTATAAAAAAAATAACTGGGGAGGCCATTTAGCATTAAAAGCACAAACAATTCGTAAAATTACAAGGCAATATCCTATGGTAATGAGTAATGGTTTAGCATAAGAATTATAAACCCTAATTAAAATAAATAATATTAATTTTATGGCAGTCTCAGCATGCAATATTGATTATGTGACTATTGGAACACGTTGTATATGAAATTGCACTATTAAATTACAAAATATTAGATAAATTGTGGAACAAAGTTCAGAATTAGCCGTAAGCGGTGAAAAATGATTTCTGAGAGAATGCAATCCATTTTGTTCTGTTGCTTAAACGTCGATATCTCAGAAAAAAAGTAAGTTTAAGCATAAGGCGGTTCAAAAAAAATTGCTTAGAACTAAACGGCCATTGAAGTTATATCTTCCACATGTCCATATAGATTTGAAATGCTCAACAAAAGGCATTTTTTAAGATCTTATAAATAGCCACAATGACGAGTAGTGAAAGAGAAACGGCCCCGAGTCCCCGGCGTCCCTTTAACGGGACAGGGGTGCGAAGAATCCCCGGGTGGAATGAGAACAAGAATAATAATAGAAATATGGCCTTAAACCGTATAGCAACATGGAATATTAGAACTCTATACAAAGCTGGGAAGATAACGAACGTTGCTCTAGAGATGCGCCGAATGGACATAGAGGTCCTGGATCTTAGTGAGGTGAGATGGTCAAACGCAGGACAATGCAAGCATGACGATGTGGTGCTATACTACTCAGGATGTAACAGCGGAGAACACAGTCATGGTGTAGTCTTTATGATCAAAAAAGAGCTTCAACAACACGTCACTAACTTCATACCCTTCAATGAGAGAATGATGTTGATGCAAATATGCACCAGCCCAATAAATACAAACCTTATACATATATACGCTCCTACAGCCGACAGCGATGAACAAACTATAGAAAAGTTCTACTCAGATTTGGAAGAATTAACAAAAAACCTAAACAGGCACGAACTCAATATAATCATGGGAGACTTTAACGCCAAAGTTGGTAAAGGCAGAGTTAGCAATGTTTTGGGAGGGATTTTGGACTGGGAGATAGAAATGAAAGAGGCGACCGACTTATACAGTGCTACCAGGAAAAAGAGTTGGTCATCACAAACAGCTTCTATGAACTGCCCCCTCGGCTTCTTTACACCTGGACATCACCTGGCGACAACGAAAACAATCTTATTAGAAATCAAATAGATTTTATATGTGTCAACAGATCATTTAGAAACAGCATAAAAAGCGTAAAAACCTATCCAAGTGCGGGCACTGGACAACTTACTGTTGGCCAGTGTAAAAGTGAGATTGTGAGGAAACTGCAACAAACGATAAGATCAGAGAAAGTGAACTTGGAAAAACTCAAAAAAGAACCATACCAAACGCAGTTCAACGGATTAATTGCGAAGGATCTATCCGAAACATCAACGACAAAAAAACATTGATACTGCCTGGAACAAGGTTAAAACAACAATGCTGAAGGTAGGGGAACAAGCCGTGGGCAGAAGGGATCAAACAGCGAAAAAACCATGGATGAATCAGGATATCATTAACCTTATGGAAGAAAAGCGTAAACACAAAAACACCAACAAAGAAATATACAAACAATTAGAAAGACAAATAGAACATGACATAAGGAGGGCCAAAGAACAATTGATGGAAGTAAATTGCCGTGAAATAGAGGAACTAAATAACAAATAAAAAACACCTATGGTCACAAGAAACATACAGGGAGATATTAAGTTGACGGAGGAAGATAAAAAGGGAACCTGGGAAGAATACGTAACAAGCCTGTTTGCAGCGGAACGAGAAGATTCAACAGGCGGATCATTTAGATATTCTTAAATCGGAAGCAAAAAACAACAAAGCTGTGGGACCTGACAACATTCCGATGGAGATGTGGAAAGCATTGGATGACAGAAACTTGACCAGCCTTACAGAGTTTCTAAATAGAATATATGAAACAGGGGATATTCCAAGAGAGTGGCTTAAATGATCAGCCTGATGGGCCACACTTTAAAAATTCTCCTAAAAATTATCCAACCGAGAATATACCGCAAATGTGAAGAACAACTGGATGGGATGCAGTTTGGTTTCAGAGAGGGATTAGGAATTAGAGAAGCTCTGTTCGCTCTTAAGTAATGCTACAGAAGTGTAAAGAGTACAATAAAAATTTATTCGTCTGTTTCATCGACTTCCAGAAGGCCTTTGATTAAGTCCAACATGACAGACTTATCGAGAACCTAAAAAGTATCAACCTGGATCAAAGCGACATACGTATAATTAAGAAGTTATACTTTAACCAAACAGCAGTAGTGCGGGTTGAAGATATGAAAACGGACAAAAACAAAATCCATACAGGCGTCCGACAAGGTTGCGTCCTGTCCCCGCAACTGTTTACTCTCAGTTTGTGTTTTGGAGGGCGCTGAAGGAAAGAGAAGAAGTTGGAGAGACACTTATCAATAATCTTAGATTCGCAGACGATACTGCTGGAGAGTTAACCGAGCATGCGAAGAAGTAGGACTTACCATTAATATAGAAAAAAGAAAATACGATATTTATGGTAATAAGTAAAAACCCGAATATTCACCCTGTTATCACACTTAGTAGTAGTAGAACGGGTTCAAAAATACAAATATCCTAGGACAATCATTAATGACATACTGGATCCAGATGAAGAAATCAAAGTCAGACTAGAAATGGCTCGAAAGACTTGCTTACTCTTCAATGTTTACAAATAGAAGTCTATGCCTGCGAATTAGACTAAGGTTTATGGAGTGTAATGTGTGTCATTGTCACGGGGTAGAAGCCTGGACCTTAAAGCCAAAACTGGAATCATTCGAGATGTGGATTTACAGGCGCATGCTAAGGATACCCTGGACATATAGAATAACGAACGAAGAAGTACTGAGACGCATGGGACATGAAAGGAAACTAATGAAGATTTTCAAGATCCGTAAAACAGCATACATAGGTCATACCCTGCGCAACGACAAATACATACTGCAGCAAAAGATAAGGCAGGGAAGAATAGAGGGGAAGAAGAGAATAGGAAGAAGAAAAAATCCTGGCTTCGTAATATAAGAGAATGGACAGGAATGAATGTTAAAGAACTATTCCATGTGGCACGAGACAGAGACGCATTCAGAAATGTGGTCGCCAACCTTCAATGAGAACACGGCATCAGAAGAAGAAGATAATTCTTCTCGTCTCTTATTAATTTATATATGAAAAAATATTTTTTAAATAAAGTAGTGTCTTTGTTGTTTATATAAAGTCATTTTAAAATTCACCAGAAATTCAATTAGATTAATAAGTTATGAAATGCGAGGAAGCTTCCAGGGCAAACAAATGTTTGGATCGCCCTCTTTATTCCATATAAATTTGAAATTGTAGCTCTGAACCTACTATAGACACAACATTTATACTCAATGCCAAACTCAGCTACAGGACCTTTGCAATGAAAATTAAGGAGACATTAGGAACCATCCACGTGGAAGCAAAATTGACAAAACGGCTAGACCAAAAAAAAAACAAAGGCCACTCACGTGACATTTATATAATGAGAGGGGAAATGCTCATGCACGAACTGAGAGGTGTAGCTCAGAACAGTGTTGGACTCCTGGTTACTATAACACCCCACCTACCAACTAAAACCCCAACCTCATTTTCTCCTTTTAAAACCACACCGGAACCCTTGTTAAGTATCACTTCATGGTGGTCTCTTTTTCTTGCCTCGTCATAGGCTTCTCTCCTTTCCTATTCTTGTTCTCGCCTGAGTCATAGGCATCTCTGCAGTTTTCCTCTTGTGTCATCACCTTATGTTTGAGACTTAATCTTCTCCTTTCCATTTTCTGTTGGCTTTCTTGTCTTTGAGTACTGTCAGCACGAAGGTGCATACTGCATCTCAGATCTTCTCTATGATCTTCCCAATGACTGTTTCGGGGAGAAACCCCCCCCCCCCCACCTCCTGTGCTAGATTATCCCGCAGCTGCGCCCACTTCTTGCATGCAGTGCGTGCATTGATCGTCTCTTGCCTTTTCGATGTTCTTCAAAGAGCACCGGAAATAACCCATGTTCTTTTAGGAATTGGGTCAATTAATAGTTAACGTCGCCGTACTTCCTTTCCGCCCAATCCTCCACGCTCCTGAATAACCTCTGGTTTCACTGCTCCATTTGTTCTATTACCTCCGGAGAGTCTCCTCTCTTTCTTTCTTTTTCATCGCTGCTCTTGTTTCATCTTTATTTCTGCGGTGGTAAATTCTTATCCTTTTCTTCGTCAGCAGAACTGTGCGATAAGCGCTACAAATTTGCAGGACACCTTGTCTCTGCACAGAATCCATCTTCAGTCGATACTTCTCGAATCGCATTGATTTACCCCAAACCTCGGCTCCCTAGAGTAATATGGGTCCAGTTATACGCATTACCAGCTTTCTCCTGCTAGGCGAGGGACCTCCCACTTTGGCCATGAGTCTGCTCAGCCTTCCGATCACCGATGCGGCATTGTCCGACTTTTTCCTGATGTGTTCCCAAAACTTCAGCTTGGTATCTAACATTACTCCTAAGTCATGATGGCTTGACCACCGACGCTCACCGAGGCGATTCGCTCGATGCGTTTGGTGGTGCCTCCGTCTTATGATAGCCAAAGACAGATACTCAGATCCTATCCATTTTATAACTCTGCACATGGCCTGATTCAGCAGTGTTTGTAGTATCTCCATTGTGTGTGCTGTAATCAGGGCCACCAAGTCGTCCGCATATCCCACCAGGACAACCCCCGTAGGCGCCTCTATGCGCAGCACGTCATCGTAATTGATGCTCTACAAATCGGTGCAAAAACGGTATAATTCTCAGTTATATGCAGTGAGTTCCAAACAAACAATACGGCAAAGGTAAGGCGAAAATACTGCCTGAGGCTCTCAAATACCCTACGCGGGTATTTCAAGAAGAAACTTTCTACAAGACCGCTCACTGCCTATCAATATGGCTGATAATCAAAAAATCCAAATGCAATATGAACAGCGAAAAGTATTTCCAGCGCTGAGATAAACAAAATAGGAGAGCAAAACAAACCGTCTAGGAGAAAATCTAATTGCTTCAAGGAATAAATATAAGGTCTACTGTCCGACACTAAATATATATCACATAGAACTAGTTAACTACGAAACCACGACACGAAACAAGATATTTCTTTATCCTCTTACTTACTCATAATGCCAATATCCACCCCCCTTCCAAATCGGATCAAGAGGAGGATCAATTAAGTACTAAACACTGACTATGATTTTTAACTTTTAGGGGCATTTGCGCTAGGCTCAGGAGGCATAGGCTACTCAGACATGCGGCAGCAACCTAGGCCCAATGGACGGTCCCCCCTTTTTCCTCCACTGGCTGCTAGTCCCAACTTGGTACCTGCAGCAACACCTAGTCAGCCACCGATATCCATTCCCCAAATGGATCTAAGTAGGTCTAAGTTTGACGAGCAAGGTTTCCTGCGGAATCCTCAACCGAAGCAAGTTGGTAAGTTCCTGAAAGTTGGAAAACATTGTTTTTGAATTGGCACCTTAAATTATTTTTGGATTTACTGTACCATTAGAGCCTTTTGTCATATCGCTATCAGTAACACTCGCAATATTTAATTTTTATGTTTTAAATTTTTTTCTTAGATCAAAATGGTTATGAACGTCTTGAACCCACCGCTGTAAGATTTGGTATGCCCTCTCAAAGAATCAGGCCAATAAAAACCAGGATGAACTACGCCACCTTCACCGTTCCACAAGTATCAGTAGAAGCAGGACAAATCAGCCAGTTACCACAACCCGGATTTGGGGATCCTATTCCTAGGTTATCACCGCAAGCGTTAAAGTACATTTAGATACCGTTCTATCCTACCAAAGTGACACTTTCTACGGACGTGCAACCTACCACTAAGCGTGGTTACCCCTACGTCTGATATGCTCGGGTGATCCTAAAGAAATAATAAGTGCATGGTGCAATACTAACATAATTACCGGGTATTGCTTGTCGCAGTTAACCTGCAGACTCAAGCAATATGAGGCACGTCTGTGCTTTATTCTTAATTAATTTAAATTTTTTATATTCATTATTATTTTCGTAACATTCCTTGTCAAAATCTGTTATATTCTCTAGTGACAATTGTAAGAAAGCCAAGAGAACCCACTCTTTAATCTATCTAACCTATGAATTCTGCATTTTAACTCTAAACTTCAAAGCAAGAAGCGTTCAGTAAAAAGTCGTTTAAGTCTGAATCCAAAGTCTGAATGCACCCCTTAAAGTATGAATTCAGCCTTAAATTTTGAACGCAGTCTTTCCTAAATGTACGTTTCCAGATTAGAATTCCTAGGGAAAAGTATGAATTCAGAGATTAAAACTTCAATTCGCAATTTAAAGTATGTTGGGAATTTTATTAGACATTTTGAAATAAATAAATAAAATAAAGGTATTCCATCTGAGAATGTTTAGGTATGAATTCATCGCTTCGTTAAAAGTTGTATAACGCTAAATAAAAAGGCATCCACCAATTTGCCAAGAATTACGATGAAAGATAATATTTTGTGATTTATTTTAAATAAAATGTTGTTTTTAGTAAGTACGTCTGTCTTTATTCAATTTTAGGCCATCATAAAGTTTCTAAGTATTGATTATCCGCATCAACTGTTCTATTGCTTAGAGAGAGTGCTCGAAGTCTGAATTCAATTTTTAGAATCCGATTCCGGATGACTTTCAAGATTTGGATTCCAGGCTAGTCGAATTTCAAAATACTCTGAATTTAAACTTTAATATATGAATTCACAAATTATCTAAGACATGAGTTCCATGTTTGATGCCTGATTTCTGACTCTTAAATCTGAGTCCAAAGTTTGAACTCTGAATCCGGTCATTAAAATGTGAGTTCAAACTTTAAAGTCCGAACTCTATTCTCGATTCAAACTATTCCCAGTTTAGGCTTTAAAGTTTGAATTCAATGTCAAAATCTTGAATTCGGTTCAGAATTCAAAGTATTCTGAATTTATACTTTAATGTCTTAATTCACAAATTATTTAAAGTTTCAGTTCCAAATTTGAAACCTAAATTCGGCATTTAAAGCCTTAGTTTAAACTTAAACGTCTGAAATCAAGATATTTATTCGGCTCAGCCTATTTTCAATTTTTACTCTGAGGTTTGAATTCAATCTTTAACGATTGGGTTCAGTTCAGAATTCGAATTATTCTGAATTTAGACTTTAATGTCTCAATTCACAAACTATTTAAGGTTTCAGTTCCAAGTTTGAAGTCTAAATCCGGCATTTAAAATCTGAGTTCAGACTTAAAACTCTAAATTCAGGTTATTATCGGCTCAAACTATTCCCATTTTCCGTTCAAATTTTAATCTAGTTCTTAATAAAAAAGGCAGCCACCAATTTGTGAAGAATTCCGATAAAAGATGATACTATGTGATTTTTTAAAATAAAATGCTGTTTTTAGTAAGTACGTCTGCCTTTAATTATTTTTAGATCATCATGAGGTTTCTGAGTATTGATTATCCGCAAGGTATATCATGAACTATTCTATTGCTTAGAAAGAGTATCCGACGTCTGAATTAAATTTTTAGAATCCGATTCCAGACGACTTTCAAGAATTGGATTCCAGGCTAGTCGGAATTCAAAATACTAGGAATTTAAACCTTAATATTATCACAGCTTCAAGTTCCATGTTTGAAGCCTTATTTCTGACTCATAAATCTGAGTCGAAAGTTAGAACTCTGAATCCAGTCTTTAAAATGCTATTTCAAACTTTAAAGTCCTAAATCAGGCTATTCTCGATTCAAAGTATTCCCAGTTTAGGCTTTAAAGTTTGAATCCAATGTTAAAAGGTTGAATTCAGGAATTTAATTCAAAGTATTCTGAATTTAGATTTGTGTCTTTATTCACAAATTATTTGAAGTTTCAGTTTCAGGTTTGAAGTCTGAATCTGGCATTTAAAGTCTAAGTTTAAACTTGAAATTCTGAATTCAGGCTATTTCCAGCACAGACTATTTTCAATTTTCCCCTGAAATTTGAATTCAATGTTTAACGATTGGGTTCAGTTCAGAATTCAAAGTACTCTGAATTTAGACTTTAATGTCTTAATTCACAAATTATTTAAGGTTTCAGTTCGAAATTTGAAGTTTAAATCCGGCATTTAAAATCTGAGTTCAAACTTAAAAGTCTGAATTCAGGTTATTACCGGCTCAAACTGTTCCCAATTTCAGTTAAAAATGTAATGGATAGTGCTTAATAAAAAGGCAGCCATCAATTTGTGAAGAATTACAATAAAAGATCAAACTGTGTGATTTTTAAATAAAATGTTGTTTTTAGTAAGTCTGTCTTTATTCATTTATAGATCATCATAAGGTTTCTGAGTATTGATTATCCGCAAGGTATAACATCAACTGTTCTATTACTTAGAAAGAGTGTTCGAAATCTGAATTAAATTTTTAGAATCCGATTCCAGACGACTTTCAAAATTTGGATTCCAGGCTAGCCGGAATTCAAAATACTCTGAATTTAAGCTTTAATATATGAATTCACAAATTACCTAAGCTTTAAGTTCCATGTTTGAAGCCTGATTTCTGACTCTTAAATCTGGGTCCGAAGTTTGAACTCTGAATCCGGTCTTAAAAATGCGAGTTCAAACTTTAAAGCCCGAAATCAGGGTATTATTGATTCAAAGTATTCCCAGTTTAGGCTTTAAAGTTTGAAATCAATGTTAAAAGTTTGGATTCAGTTCAGAATTCAAGGTATTCTGAATTTAGACTTTAATGTCTTAATTTGCAAATTATTTAGAGTTTCAGTTCCAAGTTTGAAACCTGAGTTTGGCATTTAAAGCCTTAGTTTAAACTTAAACGTCTGAATTCAAGATATTTATTCAGCTCAGCCTATTTTCAATTTTTACTCTGAAATTTGAATTCAATGTTTAACGATTGGGTTCAGTCAGAATTCAAAGTATTCTAAATTTAGACATTAATGTCTCAATTCACAAATTATTTAAAGTTTCAGTTCCAAATTCAAAGTCTGAATCCGGTATTTAAAATCTGAGTTCAACTTTAAAAGTCTGAATTCAGGTTATTATCGGCTCAAGCTGTTCCCACTTTCGATTAAAATTTTAATGTATAATGATGAATAAAATGGCATCCTCCAGTTTGTCAATAATTATTATAAAAGATGGTATTGTGACATTTTTTTAAATTAAATGTTGTTTTTAGTAAGTACGTCTGCCCTTATTCAATTTTAGACAATTATGAAGTTTCTACATATTGATTCTCTGCAAGCTATATTCCTTAACTGTTTTATTGCTTTGAAATAGTGTTCGAAGTCTGAATCCAATTTTTAGAGTCCGATTCCAGACGACTTTCAAGATTTGGGTTCCAGGCTAGTCGGAATTCAAAACACTCTGAATTTAAACTTTAATACATGAATTCACAAATTATCTAAGCTCTAAGTTCCTAGTTTGAAGCCTGAATTCTGACTCTAAAATCCGAGTCCAAAGTTTGAAATCGGAATGCGGTGTTTACGATGTGAGTTCAAACCTTTCCAGGCTATTCTCGGTTCAAGCTATTCCCAATGTTAAAAGTTTGAATTCAGTTCAAAATTCAAAGTACTCTGAATTTAGACTTTAATGTCTTAATTCACAAATTATTTAGACTTTCAGTTCCAAGTTTGAAACCTGAACTCGGCATTTAAAGTCTTAGTTTAATCTTAAACGTCTGAATTCACGACACTTATTCGGCTCAGACTATTTTCAATGTTTACTCTTTAGTTTGAATTCAATGTTAAACGATTGGATTCAATTCAATATTCCAAGTACTCTGAATTTAGACTCAAATGTTTCAATTCACAAATTAGTTAAAGTTTCAGTTCCAAGTCTGAATCCGGCATTTAAAATCTGAGTTCAAACTTAAAAGTCTGAATTCAGGTTATTATCGGCTCAAACTGTTCCCAATTTTCGTTAAAACTTTAATGTATAATTCTTAATAAAAAGCCATCGACCAATTTGTCAAGAATTATGATAAAAGTTGATATTGTGTGATTTATTTAAATAAAATGTTGTGTTTAGCAAGTACGTATTTCTTTATTCAATTTTAGACCATCATTAAGTTTCTAAGTATTGATTATCGGTAAACTATATCCTTCAACTGTTCTCACTCCATTTTTAGAATTCAATTCCAGACTTTCAAGATTCTGGTTCCAGGCTAGTCTGAATTCAAAATACTCTGAATTTAAAGTTTAATATCTGAATATTTAAGCTTGAAGTTCCAAGATTGCAACCTGCCTTTTGACTCTAAAATCTGAAGACTGAATCCGGTGTTTAAAATGTGAGTTAAATTTTAAAGTCAGAATTCAGGCTGCTCTGGGTTCAAACTATTCTCAGTTTAGACTGTAAAGTTTGAATTCAATGTTTAAAGTTTGAATTCAGTACCTTAATTTAAAGTACTCTGAATTTAGATTTAAATTATTTAAAGTTTCATTTCAAAGTTTGAAGTCTGAATCTTGCATTTCAAGCCTGAGTTTAAAGTTGAAAGTCTGAATTCAGGCTATTTTCGGCTCAGATTATTTTCAATTTTTACTCTGAGGTCTGAATTCAATGTTAAATGATTGGATTCAGTTTAGAATTCAAAGTACTCTGAACTTAGACTCATTATTCTCAATTCTCAAGTTTAAGTTCCAAGTTCAAAGTCTGAACAGGCATTTAAAATCTGAGCGTACACTTAAATGTGTGAATTCGGGTTATTAACTACTCAAACTGTTCCCAATTTCCGTTAAAATGTTAATGTATAATGCTTAATAAAAGGGCATCCATCAATTTGTCAAGAATTATGATAAAAGATAATACTGTGTGATTTTTTAAAATAAAATGTTGTTTTTAGTAAGTACTTTTGTCTTTATTCAATTTTAGACAATCATGAAGTTTATAAATATTGATTATCGGAAACCTTTAATTGTTCTATTGCTTATGAGATATGAGAGTGTTTAAAAGTCTGAATTCAATTTTTAGAATTCGATTCTAGGCGACTGCCTGAATTCAAAATAGTTTGAATTTAAACGCTAATACTTAAATTCACAAATTATCTAAGCTTTAAGCTCCAAGTTTAAAGCCTGAATTTTTACTCCAAAATCTGAGTCCAAAGTTTGATGTCTGAATCCGGTGTTTAAAATGTGAGTTCAAAGTCCGAATTCAGGCTATTCTCGGTTCAAAATATTCCCAATTTAGACTTTAAAGTTTG